>JAYRBW010082183.1:0-23323 GCA_036023295.1 Invenusta paracnida | reverse complement strand
TCCCCCCCTAAGGCCATCACGTGATTGTTGAACGCCCCCTTATCATTATTATTTTTTTATATATCTTCGAATATGGTACACAAGGCAAACCTCAATTTTATCCCATACTTAATTGTAATCGATTGTTTTGATTGAGTCACATGAATTTCTCAGCTTAAATACTGCTTTCTGATTGGATGATTGGTCTTTCTCCATTAATAATGATGCGCACTTATTTCTGACGTGTGTTTCGTTTTCTATTCGCTCATATTTCTATATATTTTGCAATAGTAGTGGCCATAAACAGATTCCATAATAAGAGAAGACTTTTCTTGATAGAATATAGATTAGTTATCCCTCCAATCAAAAAGTAGTAGCTGCGTAAGAAAATGCAATAAGGACACAACTACAATATCTGATCAAGTGTTTCAATTTTATCAGATCTTTGAAGCTGCTTTCCAGTTGACAGATTTGTGAAATACAATTCTTTTTTCACAACACTCGATTCGAATGATATAAAATTATAATTCATTTCAATATTTTAAAAATAATTTTTGCAATTTAAATTTATTCTCAAGAATATACTGACGACAAAAAAAATGGCATTCTATTATATAATTAATTAATGTCTATCAACGTATTTTTCTCATGATGTGTATGAAAGTTGTATGTTTATCACAGTATATTTACTCATATTATATCACGAAAATTGTGTATTCAATATTATATTGAACAATAAGAACACAATATTGTATTAAACTACACTAAACATAATGGAAAAAGTAACATATTATTAATTTTACCACAAAAAGTATAAATGTCTTACTTGGATCAATAGTTTATATTAATAATATTTATATAACAGGAAATATTCAAATGTTTGTTTATTAAAAAAATCAACACCTAAAAATGTATTGACAGACCAGTTCAATTATTTAAAAAAGTATTTATAAATATGAAATACAATAGAAGTTTGAAAGAAATAGTCTTTAAACCTTTATTAAGAATTAAGCTCAAGCAAAAAACAAATGTCCTATGTGTCTAATTTTAAAACTAAACAAATATTATTAACTGAAGTAAGTACCAAAGTAACATTAGAAAATATAAAACATAAAACCATGCAACAGTGGTTAGAATGCAGATGAATCAAACCAAACGCAAACCAATTAGAGAATCAAAAACAAAAGGTTATCCAATTAGGAGAATGTCACTGCAGGCATGCTTGCCTTCAGTTAAACATGGTCACACATACATGAGCAGTGTTTAGTAATACTAAGTACCTGACTGTCACGCTCAGAATTTACTGAAAGACATTGAGATCCAGTGAGATTTTCGATCTCTTTATCGGCTTCTGCTAGGAGGTCTTCAACATGTCGTCTGTATTGCAGGTATTAAAATGCAATTATGATCTGGATATAACATAATACTTTAAAAAGAAATACTATTCATACTACATAATATCGATATTTATTGCTTAAACAGATAAAAGAAAAAACAAGAAAAGGAAAAAACGGCGTGGTCTAATTTTCTATTGAATTTTATTATTTGATGATTGAATTTATGTTTTACTTGTATATATACATATTATTCAATCCAGTAAACTATTAAAACCCATAGTTTAAATAACGGAGGGACAAAAAATGTCGTAGGCTAGCTTCGATAATATGTATTATGTTACAATTAGTAATATTATGATCCCAAACTTTTTGAATTTATATTTTCTTATTGTCGAACAAAATTTGAAGTAATTCTAATAAAAAGTATAATTTTGAAGTATGTAATTATTATCTTAGAATTATAATCTCAGATCCAGTCAGATAAAAACAAAGATTTCTGACCTTGAATTTGGACTAAACTGTCCGGAACGGGCCGACTCCTGGATGGACTCTCGGATCTCCCGGATGGAGGCCAGTGTTTGCTGGATCGACTCCGACGTCCGTCCCCCCGGACTGCTAGTGGCGCCAATAGATGGGGACGCCGTGTCTCGCTGTTCCATAACAGAGTTTCGGAGATTAGAGCTCCAGGGACGACGGGCTAATCCATGCGAATAAGAGGCAATGCAGATGGTAATCAATATCAAAGGTAGAAGCAGAAATACAGGTATTATTGTTTCTTCATGCCGTTGTTACAACACAAAGTATTCATGTAGTTATGGGTGTCTGTTTATGTATGCATCATATGCTGCACATTATTGTATACCTATGTTGTTATTGTATGAATGGACGGGTAGTGGTGACATATTATTTATATCGCTTTGAATATGAAAGTGAAATTTGAATTCAACTGAAATACTATGATTTAGTCTCCTGATAAGAGTTTGGTGTGAAAAACTATTATGAGTAATCTTTTGAGGAATGTGAAACAATATTGATAGAAGCCAAAGATTAAGGCGTCTAGAGGCTAGCAGAATCAAAGGAGGAATGCGTGATAATATGTTTTGGTGAGTTGAAACAATGAGCATAAAATCTCTAGTTAAATCATTTGCAGAGCCAAAAATAAAGATAGAGACAACTTACAGCTAACTCATTAATTATTGCAATTTAATGACTAAATTTAACGATTTTAATGTGTTATTAAATGTGTCTCTTTGTTTTTTTTCAATATTCAAAGATAATTATATTTAATGGGTGAGAGCCAGAACATGGGAATCTTAACGCTATATCTGATTAATGTTAATATATTGACAGTAATTATTTTCGATATTTATATATTTCTGTAACAGTATATTCACCAAACACATGCAGACATACTTAAAATAAGTTAAGTAAGAAAAAATTAATAGGTATATTTACTATTCAAAACTATCGTCTAAACTCGGAAGAAAAAGATCTTCCAGCTTCAGTTTACAAAGTACTAAATCAATATTCTTGTGATCAATGTATATATATAATATAGATAAATGAATGCATATATTAGATATTTATCACATAGACTATAGAGTATTTTTTGGATAAAGGTAATCAATTACTCGTTAGATTCACATATCTTAGAATGTCTTTAAAAATTATAAGCAAAAATGTATTATTTTGTACTAAATTTTGTTATGATAAGCAATCAATAAGAATCAATAAAATTGATAATAATATGTATAACAAGTATAATATATAGAGCTAGAAGTTTACATTTTTTGTTTTAGAATGGAAAAATATAATACTTGTATAAAATTAACATAAAAAATCTGCTAAGCACAACAAAAGAAAAGCATATATAAACCAATTGCTCAAATTGAGGGTGCAAGTTGATTATATCGTTATTCAATATCACAAATATTAATTACAAGCTAATAAAATAAAATAATTTAAGCCTTATATGTATTTATATTCTTTAACCTTCTAATGACGTTTTCGTACTTTGGCTTCGTTCGCTGTCTGTACACCATATACTAAATTTAAAAAACGGTGTCAAAATGATGTTATAGGGAACCATGTATATTGCTGATGTACATCACTGACACAGAAATAAAATTGACTTTGATTTAAAACTTTAAATATAATTTGTAGGGCGTTTGCACAATTTTTTATAATTTAGACAGCTAAATTGGAGTAAGTTAGCAGACAACTCTGCAAGTCATTTTAGCAGGCACACAGCACTGTTACTATATTTATGTAGTGTTCACTAAAGTCGGCAGCCAACTCTGTAACTGCCTGTAAATGTATATTTTTATAAAAAAATAATATCTGTAAATTCCAGTACTTTATCCAATGAATTATAAACGAATATTGTATTATAGTTAAGTATTGATTAATTTAAATGTGTGACCAATATGATACACTAGTAATTGACATCAACGTTTATATTTTAAAATTAATTTAAAAAAATGGAACAAAACTCTAAATTAATTATTCATTACTAAAAAAATATTAATTTGGAAATAAAATTGTCATAAAGTATTGATAAAATTAAAGTTTGAATGTGAAGATACAATTACAGGTATATTGAAGTAGAAGCGATAAGTATAAGTTGAGTTTCGGAAACACAATTACTGTAGTTTTTAAATCAAATCTGTCAATTAAAATAGTTATAAAAATAAAGAGGTGGCAAAACATGCGTTAATTAAAACTATGTTTAGCATCTTCAACTAGATTAATAATGAAATAGGTGGTGGAAAAAGCAAAAGGATTTTCAAAATGGTTAGATTTTTACATTTGTTTATAACTATATATATATTATGTATGATGGAAAATCCAATATAATTTTATATTTTATTTCATTATAGGAATATATGTATTTATAATTCATAAATGTATTCGTATAAAAAAATAAAACAGGGTATACATTAAATACCCATGTTCTTAATTGAAAATTAAAATATCGAGATCTTTTGATATATATATTTTATAAAATTATGCACAATACTTATTTAATGATTAATAGCAATGGTGATTTATATAATATTAAATATAAAACTATAGGTACTATTTTTCAGCATAAAATTTATACATAAGAGGGATAATAAAAACAAAATATTATGTAGTAGGTATATTTGTGAATTACTATATATGTATTGGTAAACCAAAATTTACCACTAATTCTAATAGATATATTGTACTGCAGTGAAAGAGTATTGGAGCACCGAGAGCACTGGAAAAGATAGCCATTACGATAATATAAGATGATACACAAAAGACTAAGCTCAAGCAAAGTTATTATATTATGGCTGGCATAATATTACAAACACACCAAATCCACCGCGTGTGATTGGACCTTCCAGAAATGTTTCCATGGGAACGACGATATCATTTCCTTTGTCAACTAAACATAACAAAGTGATCACGAATACGCATAAACATTTATTTGATATAGGTACATAATATGTAATTGTAATTAACAATAAAATAGGAAATAATATAATCTATCATCTGAATTAGAAGAAAGTAATCATTAATATGAAACATGATAATAATTTTAAAATCTCTTCAAAATATAATAAATGTTAATTTTATACCGTAACATGTCAACTATTATAAGATGCATAATAAGCTTTTATATTATGAACGTAAAAAATATTGAATTATATAATTTCATACAGTATTGAATGAATAGTGAAGTAGGAACTGAATTGCTTATACATATATATATATATGTGTTCATAGATAAATATATATATTTAAAAGTTAGTCAAAATATAAATAATCAAAAAATAAATGAAAAAGTATTCGATGAGAACATAAATTAGTAGAATTAGTGGGAGAGTTAGATAGCATATTTCAAAATTAAACTTTATCTTTTAAAGATCCCAATCCTCCCATGTACTCTCTTGTACTAAATTAGCAATACAAGTTTTGGTGTTCATAAAAAATAATAATTTCAGAAGTATTACATCTATTTTCATTGTGAATCTTTGACTTAGGGCCATATATATATATCTTAAATATAGATCTTATATTACTCAGCATGTTATAATATACTAAGAGTCAAAATGAATAGAAAAATTCATATTCACATATCTTAGATGCTAACAATTAATAATCGAGGGAGGGAATGATAATAATTATTAATGAATCAATAGCGATAAAGCAATGATCGATATTATAAAATATAATTTAACTAATTCTGTCATTTTTTGAAAATAATTGAAAAATTCAGAACTAATCCCCAGTTAGAATACATGCAAAGGTAAACAAATGTGCTGTACTTACAGAAACAAAGACATCGAAGATATTATATAGACTGACACACTCGAATTTAATTATACAATTTATCGGCTATCCACTAAAATTGCCTCAACTTCAACTATGACAGAACATTTAATCAGTAGGCATTTGAAATAGTCTTTTCTACATACTATGGAGAGAGATAATCGAAACTTAATTGCATTATGTTACTAAAAAATCTCAGTTCACTCTCTGTTATCGCAACTTTTATACAGTTTGAAACTGAAAGAAAAAATCTACCAGATACAAGGGACACATTATCGGTGACATCTTGATCAAGACATTATGACGATCATCTGGTCGCCTTTTTTTATATATTTAGTAGAATGCCAGTCTATATATGAACTATAATTCGATGACAATAATTAGATAGGGTAGGTTTTATGTGGTCAGCCGGGCTTACATGGCATTGGAGTACTGATCGCGGTTCTGATGAGGTGCGGCGAGAATGTCTTGTTGGGCGTGTGCAGACGACTCGCCTGCGCCGACGTCGGTACCCCAACCCCGCCGCTGGTAGAGGCGTTAACTGACGGAGCTGCCCCACCGGCGAGGAGGCCAGAGGCGACAGACAGATTCTGGCCTCCACCACCGCTTGGGCCCGCCGATTCCGCCCGGGGATGAAGGGGTCGTGTGACTGGAACACACACAAGGTGGGTCGTTGTGATTGGTCGAGGAAGAAGGAGACACGAAATACGAAAATAATATAGTATATTTTATATTATATTATCTAAATGACTGAGCGTTTACAATAAAATCTGGGCACATAATTATATCAAAATATATATATGTAAATAAAATAGGTAACATTTTCTGATAAAAATATTTGCCTTGTATAAAGTATTTTAAATTACAGATTTAATTTAATGTCGCAATATTAACAAATAGATAGCGTCAACAACACAACTTACATCAATCAAATACACAACAAATGTGCTTGGTAGAGAAAGAATAGATATTCTAAAATTGTTTTTTAAGCATACAATTTTTAGATTAAAGATCAATAATAGATGTAAATTATAAATTTAAAAATCAGTTTGTTGGATATTGCGTGATATTTAAAAAGTGCTGGCTATAAATGTTTTAATAAAAAAATGTTTTAAATGTCATAATCCTGAAAAAATATTTAAATAGATTTCTATTAATTATTATTAGCGTTGTATATATAACATGTATTATAAAATCATAAAACAAATTATTTCCCTGCTAATGGGAGCATATAACACAATCTGCTTGTATATTTACGTATAATAGATATAAGAAAATCGTTATGCACTTTATTATATTGTTATATATTTTTATGTCATTTTGAAACAGAAAAATGTTCATATAATTTATTAATAAATTTCGAATAAAGTAATTCGGATAATCTAATTCTTAATGTTGTTGATATATATAAAATGCAAATATAATATATTACTCATTTCAAATGTAAGTACTAGAATTTTATTTACAATTCTAACTTAATAATTTTAAAAATACATAATTTTTGCGCAAATGTGCGATAAACACACTATTTAAATTTATTGGATCTTATTGCAGAAACATTTTCAAAAGAGAACTTTTTGAATTAATTGAACATTAGAATACCTATTAGAATAAATTAGCATAGATATTATTAGTAATTCAATAATTCGGAAATTCGCTAATTCGTTTTGTTTCAAATTTATTTACCAATTTATTTATACTTAAATTTAAGTTTCAAGCACCTACTTATATACATATATTATAGTTCCAAGTAAAAAAAAATGAATATAGATTACAAAATACATGTAACATAAACTTGAATATGTATTTAAATATCAATTTAATGTGCATCAGTAAATAAAATATAATACATTTAATATGATTATGAGTTATATAGCTTGGTGTGTTTATATAGGGCAGTATATTTATAAAAGTACTTACAATATGTTAAATGAAGCATCTATTACTACAAAAATAATTCTTAGTAAAAATTAGACTACATATATTAAGATATAATAATTTAAAAAGAAAACGATATCATACTCAATATTAAATTTTACACAATTAAAAGCTATCGAGTAAAAATAAAGTAGTTTTAAAATATAAAATATTAAAGTGGTTTAAATATTTAAAAAGAAACATACCGGTACATATTCTGCAAAGAGTAATAAATTCATTTGATTCATAAAATACCCTTTTAAAATAGATTTAATTGTATAATTGCGTTCTAAGTAGAGTTCAACACCAAATAAGCTGATAATTTTCAGATATAACACCAGCTATATATTACATTATAAGGTGAATATGGATTTTGTGCAAGTATATATCAATATAAAAATACGTTTAAAAAAGTAAGACATTTACAGTATGCTACATAGTAAGAGGGGTGAAGAAAACGTGAACGCAAAGCAGAAATACGTCCACAGAAGGTATACCAGTATGTCCATGTGTCACAAGGTGGCATGCATTGAAACAATATTGTTTGTTTGAAATAATGTGGGACACATTTAAAATAAAGTGTGTATTGAGAAGTATATATTGAAATATTGTTGTCAAATAAAATATAAATGTAATTACAGTATATATATATATATATATAGGAAGATAGAGAGAGAAAGAGAGAGCAGCTGTACTCGTAATATGATGCAGTGCTGTTTTCAATGCACACTGTTGAAAGAAACTCATCAAAACGGACGCTATTGCCCTCAAAATATATATTTAAAAAATTAAACACGCTCTATATACGTATTACCAGAAAATCAGAGCCTTGTGCAAAAACAAATGCAGAAAGTATGTATTAAACAGTGCTTACCAAGACACGGCCCTTTGGAATTAAGTCTAAAAACATTGTTCGACAATATTTTGGCGTAAATATTATGAAGAAAATACAATATTTTGATAATTTTATTATAAATGCCCCGATTAAAAATATATAAAAATAAATAATATAGGAACAATTTATTCTCAATAATACACCTTTTGTTTAAAAATAAGTACAAATGTGAGTCTTATAATATTAGGTACGTGAAAATAGAAAAGTCATAATCGTATAGTTATATCTGTCTACCTAAATTAATAGCTATTCCATAAAAATTGTATATATAACACACTACAACAGTTCTCTTACTTTAAAGATATAAAAAATAAAAACAAAATGTCAAATTAATAAAAATAATAGATCAATTGTACATAGTCCGTTTGTAGTAAATATGCAAACATTTTTTAACTATCACAAATTATATACTGAAGGATATCCCACGGCAATGTAAAAAGTTACCAAATTAATGATATTTACCATTATTAGTATTTAATACTATTTTTAGGAATATATATGTATATGAATCTTATAAAGGCATTTGTGCAGTAGCTTTAATTAGTATCTAGCTATGTCTGTAAATATACTAATTTTAATGATGAATACAAGTAATAAGGGGAAAATTTATATTACGAATAAATACTTACACATACTTATCCCTAAAACAAAAAAAAATTATAAGAAAATGTTTAATATAATTGACTTCTAATCAAATTTATCAAATAAACAAAATTGGCGCGGTAGATTTTATAATCCTAAAATATTTTTTATAAGTTGCCAGAAATTTGACATATATAGTCACATTATTGATAAACAACCGGTTAATAATTATTTTTTACACGAACTATAGTACCTAATAGAATAAAATAGAATAGAATAAAATTAAATATATATATATATACGATTATACGAAAATATACATTATTTTACAATAATTAAAAAAAGTATATTATAGTCACCTCAACATACTTTTTTATATTAAATAAATCGAGTATATTAAATAAATCATTGAAAAATATATAATAGTAAATATTTATTAAAAAAAAAACAAGTAAAACCATAAAATAACTACTAAAAATATAATATATACTATATACATACCATACTATACTATACATTATATATATATGTACATACATTTAATTAAAACAATGGAATGCTTGATTGATATATTTCTTTTGATTAAAATATTCATTTACATTACAACTTAAGACTATTCTACTTTATAGGTATTCACTTATATTTATAACAACTATATGGTGATATATAAAACAAACATAAATATATCACATCGATAAAAAAGGATATATGTATGTGTATATATAAGTACATATCAGGGGTGAATTGTATAGACTAAAAGATAGAAGCAATGCAAGAATTTGTGAATCAACACTTAATTTACATTATTTAAGCTTCGGCTTCAATTTTCGACGACCTTTTGAGTGTTTTTTCTCTTAAATAAGTCGCATTACAAGATAATCACACAATGGATTAGCAATATAAAATTATTTAAACATGTATTGATAGAAAGTATAGAAAAGACAATTGCCTCAGTGTTGTTTTATAAAATAAATAAAAAGAAACGCACTTTCCTTCTCATCAGTAAAATATTTCGCATTACAAATCAAGATCCATAGATTCACAAGATGTGGAATAGATTCACAATAGATTCACCAGTCACCAAGGTAACCCCCTAAGAAGTGGAGCCTCCTCAACACTTACAACCTTAAAATAAGTCAGTGGGTAGCCCTGAGAGAGGCCACTGAGGTTCCACAATGCATCTTATGAATACTCTGGTTCTTGATGCGTAATGTGTCATATTACTGATGAGAAGGGCATTTTCTATTTTCTATTTAAATTTTTTGTTTTTACTTATTGATCTAAACCAGTGTTTAGTAAAGATAATCAAATAAAATATCACGGAAAATACCCTCGAAATTTATGTAAAATGATAAAATAACTAACTTCCATAAGAATTCGTAATTTAAAAATGTGTTTTAAATAGGATTACAATTAATGCAGGATTGAAGAATTGTGGAAACTAAATCTTATAATTTCATTACTATAACTTGTTACTTTATTAATTATACACCTTTGAACTGTGATTGAAGGTTTTGTCTAACACATTTAAATATTAATTAGAATAAATTTAGCAACTGTGTCTGCTGAACATTTGTTTTGTATTTTATTGTAAATAATAGATGTGATAGTAATTAATGATAGATGTATAACACTAGTACATAATATCCACTCTTTTGTATAAAACGAATATGTAATGAAACAAATAATCTATCAACAAAAAGTTTGCCTTCACATGTAAATAATACAAAAAGATTGAAATAAAATATAAAACTAGTAGCAAAAAATTGTATAGAATTTTACTTATTTGACAGTTTTCACAGGTTTCATTAAATCAATTCTTATTAAGTTTTACGGATTTTTAAAACTTTCTGAAGTAAGTATAACATTATCAAATTTCTTGGAAACATTCTTTTCATTTCTTTATTGAAATAAATTAGGAAAACGCACAAAATAGTGAAAGTCTAATATCAGATAAACGATTCTGATTTTAAAATAAAAAATGTATGGGGACCTACAAAAATAGTAATTACTTATTTATGAAATTGAAACAGCGGTTTAATTCTATTAAATTTATTAATAATGTGTCCCACTTACTGCGGCCATCAACTGTTCCATCAGCTGGATCGACTCCAGAATTCTGAAAATATAACAAAACTATTTTTGGAGCAAGCAGTGTCAATTAATATATAACAATTGCGTAAAATTACGTATTATTAACCTTTTAAATACATTCAAATAAATATAAAAAATACACATTGTATAGTTCAATCTTTGCTAAATTAAACAAAATACTTATAAAACTGCATTACAATGTGAATAAATTTTAATTTTCTACTTTTAATTTAAAAAATCTAATTAATAAATGTTTTTAAAACTCGCATAACATGTGAGTTGTACCTTATAGTATGATGTAAAAAATAGAATAGCAGGAAATCTCCTATTCAATTCAACACAAGGAATTTAACAGCTGCGCAAAGGAAACTATACATATCAAGATATTAACCGAAAACATAATTATTACATATGTATAATTAAGTTAAGAAATTTATTTCTTATAAAATTTTTTAATATTATAATTATATCTATATATTATACAGTATATTATAATGTATATTATAATGTATGCAAAATTGTTAAATAGAATTCTAAAGTTTTAATTAAATGTTACAGTTGTTAACTAAATTACAGATATTGTATTATTGAATGTTTAAATAATAATGCAATTTACTATTGTTAAAATGATTTTTTTTCTAATCTCGTTCTTAAATGAATGTTAAAACAGGTAAAGTGAATTTCACTATTAGCTAAATGAACGAGAAATGCTATAAATCACTATTCGGTATGAAATATTTATTCAATAATGTTTATTTCACATATGTTTAGTTATTTTATTTTTCCAGTGAAATCACCTGTGTGTAATTTCTGTTGGTTTGAGTTGCACCTGATAACGACCCTCGAGAGCCACACATAGCGTGAATATCTTCCGTCGATTGCGGTCCGCCCGATCGAGATGGTCGGGCACCGGCTGATGAACCAATCCCGTTCTCGATGCCTTCTAATAAGCGGGTAGCCAGGCCGATAGAAACTGATTGGTCTCTCAATGTATCTAGCATTTTCTATACAATGCTAATGTTATCAAATTCTTGGAAATAATTTATGTACTTACAAATTATTGTTTAAAACATGCTTCATTTAAACCTAGTCAATAAACAATATCAACAAGGCGTCAATGTGTAATGTATATTCACAATAAAATATGCAACATTTAAAGCAAATGAAATTTTGTACGGCTCTATGTCCATATTACCTTTGAGAAGAAATTAAGTCAAAGTTACAGATTAAAGTTATTATATCAAAGTTATATATTAAAGACCATATATAAATAAAATATATATAAAATAAAAAGTTTATCTTTTTGAGGACACTTACAGTCTTAAAAGTTTAAATTGGTTGTACACTTAGAAATCAACCATGTATAATCTGTATAATACATGGATTTTAGAGTCAATAATTATCACCCTCCTTTTTGACAAATATTATTATTACTTTCAAATATAATATATTTTCACAGCTCATTATGAAAAAAATCGTATAATTCCATTATACTGAATTTTTTTAAATATTAGCCTAAAAATTAATGTTATTATAATAAGATCTACACTAAATAGTGGCCAAACGATTTATTTCCAACGTTTCGCAGTTAAAATGGATTTAACCACAGGTGAACACTTAGAATTCTTGTATAAAAATATTTTAAAAAGGAAAACAAGATATTCAAAACAGAGATTTAACTGGAAGCTATACTATGCAAATGAAATTGGTTTAAAAATTATTAAAATGTTGTACACAGATACAGCATTTGTATAACAAATTTATACAACGGTGTTTATATACTGGTCGAATTGCACAAGAAATAGTACAACCTTAAGACAATATATTTTGTCGACTGTTTGCTATGGTGACGTTTGAGATTCACTAAATGCGACTCTAACAACAACAAAAGGATGGACGCGTGCATTACTACCGACACTGGTGGCAATAAGATGACTACGGAAAAACACTATTAGTAATGGTGCAATCTTATCTTAATACATACAAATAGAAAATTCGAGAATTATGCTTGTCGCATCATATATTGTATAATAATGAACAATATACACTTATTTCAATAAATAGCGAAGAACTCTTTTGTCAGGTCTGACGCAATAGGCACCAAGAAATGAACTAATAATCCATCAGATACTTATCTATAAGATAAAAGTTAAAACTATCATAATTATTCATATTAGTCGTGATTTAAAGTCTGTGTAACTAATACTAGGAATACATTAACGGTCAGAAGTTATAATCTAGGTTTTACTACACAATCAAGTTTATATTTTGTTCGATACCTATTCATAATTTATTAAATATAGAAAAGCAGTCATCACTACTAGGGGATCATAACTTCTCGTAATGTATTGTTCACCAATGTCTGGATGTTAGTAGAATTTATAATTATTCGAATTAGTAACATTGTTTCCCAATATTAAGTAATTATATAAATTATATTACTATAATATAATTATATTATACATTATAGACATAGATATGTATATACCAATAATAGCAGGCATTTTATTCAATTCAAATATTGTTACGAGTATATTAGGGTACGTGCGTAATATTAAGTGGAATATTGTCAGAAAAATACAAACATTAGTAGCCATCAAGTACCTTCAAAATAGTTACATTAAAAATAAGCAAAAACTGAAACAAATAATAATTAAATTAGATATAAATTGTTCTGAATTATGTAAAACTGAAGAAAATGAAATTTGTGTTATTATAATTATATTTATTTAACTTTGATGCATTAAAATAATTTTGGGAATAAATATATAAATAAATTTAGTTTTATAATTACTACAGATAAATAAATAAAAACCTATCAATCACTAAAAGTTTCCCATTGATAAAAATAATTACAATGTAGTATTAAAAAAATATAACTCGAGATAAAATAAGTTATATATATAAATACTGTTTGTTAATCAAATATATTACAAATGGTTGGTTTGTCTGTAATAGCTACTTCTTAGAGGTTTTATTTAATCAAGTATATACTTATCATAGATTTACACGATTATATTAACTCACAAAAAACTATAAGGTAGGTGATTTCAGGATCTCATCCTTAACGATTTTTATAAAGTACTATTTCAACGATAATTAAAAATTACCAAAAGCAATAAATACTAAAAGGTGAAAGGCCCATAAATCCATAAAAGTTAATTTATAATTTTAATTGGTAAAGAAAATTAATTAATTCAACATCTCCTTATCGATTGCCTAATTTTGTAATCCAAACTGTCAAGTTAACTTTAGCATATGTATATATATGTATTCATCTGTGAAATTAAATATTCATTTAAATTAAACTTGAGCGTATCCGAATAAAGATATGCGAAGAATGCTAGGTACATATGTGCCGTGGGGAGATGGTATTATATGTGGATTTACTGAGTGCATGCATTATAAATGGCTTTACAGTTGGCCCACACAGACAGACAGACTACTTTAGAGCGGACAAAATGTGTATGTAATTAATAATGCAATTGTTAATAATGCAATAATTGCAATTGCATGCAATCAATAAACTAGCATAAACAGCTAAGTCAACTCAATGAGAACCACGCAAACACATACCAAGAGCGTGGTGACCGGCAAGAATCTCCTTCAATGAAGGGATTTGCCGAATGCGCTGCGTGTAAACAGAATTGTCGCCATGGATATCCCCGATTCGATCAACTAACCGGGATAAAGTTACTGATGGTTGGTTGGTATGGCAATAAGTAGTATTAACATGGCGTTAATATTTGAAGAAACCACTTTTAGTTTAAATGTAATGAAACAATACCAATTTGAGGAATGATAATGTTTATTCTATTACATATATTTTCACTTCTAAAATTGAACATGTTTCCCTGTAAGCATTACAGTTTTCACCATAATAATACTATACTGTAATAAAAAGTGTAATTGAGTATTACTACAAGGACTAAGCACAAAAAATGACAGAATTGCACTAGTAGATATAGCACGTACTATAAATTAACATATTATGACAGTTTTGATATTTTTACTGGAACCCTAAAGCTTAAGAAATAATTTAATATCATTGAAATTCTATTTTAAGTGAAATAATGCTTGAATTTTAATTAATGGTTGAAAATACTTACGCAAAATCATTAAATTAGACACCTTAAAAGCTATAAAATTTGAATAAATGTGATATTCTAAGTACAATTTAAATATATTTATTCGTTTAAAGAACTAAATTTATATTTAATGTTTTGATAACTCATTAATAGAATTAAAATAATAAGATATTAGATTATACATAAGAACGCTTAAAGACGATTATAATTTAATAATATAATCAGGCTGATTAAAATATTTTAATAGAAAAAGCAAAAGATAGCTTTGGTAAAATATAAAAACATCAAATTGCACTTGAATATTTTTACGCGTAATATTAAAATGTAAAAGCCAATTTTACTCATACTTACTTACCATAGTTGTCTAAAATATTTATTATACAGAGTAATTCAAAAGCAAAAATCGTGCTTAACTAAAAAATCAATAATTGGGCGCAACTTTTGAATCATCTGTATCATTAGAATAAATATTTTAGGTACATTAATAATATATTTTTAAAGTTATTAAGGTATAAACATAAAAGAACTATTACATTTTCCCCGCAGATAGTTTAAACAAAATAAATTGCTAACATAATCGTAAATCAAATAAAAATCTTGAAATTAGAAATAACTAAATAATTATACATACATTATATGCTTGTCTAACATGGATATTTAAAAATAATAACTATTAAAATCGCACCGATAGACACATATTATAGAGGAATAAGGAATTTAAGAACACTCACCGACTCTATCGGCAAATCGTTGTGCGATAGAGTGACTGGCTATCTGACGCTCATGATGAGGACAAAGAAAGTGCTGTTGCTCCTCACCGAGGAGTCCTGGTCGAGCCTGGAACCCACCAGCTCCCGGATTGCTGACATAGTGTAGATGAATGCGTGATGGACCTCCATCTGATACAAGGGAGGTCCACAATATTGATTTACTTATGACTTTTATCTTTATTGAAGGAAATCAGAGCGTAAAACTTTGTTAAGCTTTAAATTCATCATTGCAAGACGGAGTTACACAAATATATTTCAAAAGTAAATTCATTCACCTGTACGAGTTGCGCTTGACGATTCGCCTCTTTTCTGACCATCAAGATCTGCCGTTGAAATCTGCTTCTAAATATGCAAAAATCACATAAAGTCTCATGCCAGGAACAACATATGTCTTCGCAATAGTATTTAAATAGTTTAATATTAGTAAAAAAAATATATCACAAATTGATGAAAATGTACTGAAATAATAATTTTGAGTACATTTTTGTTTTCAAAATATCTTAGGATAGCTAAAATCTGGTCTTGAATGTACATAATATCTACGCAAATGGTTACGACTTTTTATCCAATGATTTAATAATTTTGAATATACTATCTAGATATACCTATTAATACTTCAATGGTAAATTAATATGTAAACAAACTTACTAAATATAATCTACATAACACTGATGAACACTAAATGAACATATTTAATTGCTTCTAGTTTACTTGATTATATTCGCTTGATTGACTGACTACAAAATTGGAAATATATATGAAGCAAAAGTTATATCCTATTACATAAAGCTGTACGGAGATAATATAACATAATAGTATACTGATACTTTATTAATGTATAAAAGTATATTAAGTGATATATGTAATTGTTGGTTTAGCATTTTACTAAATGCTCATCTAAGAAAAGAATCCCGCTCTTAATAGATTTATAGCAACTGGTACAATTGACAACCGACAACAAAAATATTGAATATTACTTTTTAATCCTCATTGAGAAAGATGAAACATTAGTTGAAATCAATACTTATGAAAATAATAATATACTAATGTATTACCTTTATATTTAAAAAGCATTACTTTCTAGCTTTGAAATAAGTATAATAATAAATGAACAATTGTGACGTGCAACAGATAATTCGGCTAAGCCGCTGTTGGGTAACCTCCAAACACACGCACCTCGAGCCCAAGTTTGCCACGTTGCCCCGAATTACCACACCCCGTGACTCCCGAGCCAACATCGATAACGGAGGCGGAAGCAGCCCTTGCCCCACTTAGAACAGATTGACTGGATACTGTACGACGCATCCCTTTTCCACGGGTCCCAGGTATGCCTCTGCAGGGCTTGGGGTTCCCTGGGTTCTGGGGACAATTCTATTGGTCAGAGGGGGTGAAATGGAGAGAGAAATAAACTAAGCAGTCTATAATTTTAAAATTGATCATATGCAAATATATGAAATATTTAAGATACCAAAATATCAAAACTTTTAAAATAAATAATAATTTGATGTTGATTAAAATTAAGTTTTTGAAAGTAAGTGTACAAAGATATTGCTAACATTGTATACGCCAAATAATAAAATACGCAGGAAGATCTTTAGATATTTTCTAGATTATAACATTTACATGGAACACGTAGAGACACTGTACGCAGAACCATTTCTGTCTAATTTTGACATCTCAAGTTAGAGTCTTAATAAGGCTGTTCTGTGTCAATCTTTGGAAGTGAATTAAGAATTATCTAAAAAAATTCCATATTGAATGTTGAAGTAATGTCTCTAAACATGAAGTTATCAATTGATATTATCGTCGTTTACTAATACTTCAAAATGAAATTCGGTGTAATACTTTTGATAATGTGTCACATATTTAATCCATCTGAAGCATTAGAAACAAAAGTGTCACTATTTTAAGTTTTTAATTAATAAACTATGAATTTAAGCATTAAAATAAAATTTTAAAATTCCATGAAGATTATATCTTGCAGTAATATCGTTAAAGAATAATAAGTTATCTATCTATGTACATATATCATAAAAAATAAAATAAACTGAAATTCTGCCCTAAATGTATATATGTCAGATCTTTTAAAAATCTACTCCCTAGTCATAGGACTAAAATAATGACATACAGATAACAAATAACATAAAAGCACTAGACGATACATATATTGCGGAAGCCATACATCAATAACTATTAATATAGTGAGCAGTAATCAAGCAGGTGATAATCTCGATATAAGACCTAAGGTTTATATATCCACCAAACTCGATGCGACACGACGAGGCGAATAATTAAGGGCAATATCCACCTAAGCGAGACTAACTGACTACTTTTTACTATCTATACATTATATACTATTGCATTCTAAAAAATACAGTCAATATATTTCACTGTTTCTACTTCACTATAATTATGCCTGTTTGCATTTAAATATTGATTTCGTAGCGCAGAACCTCATAGTTGAATATTTTAACTCCCATTTTGACGCGTAGCGTCGCACTTGGTAGACAGGCCTTAACAGATGGTTTGTCACGAGAACTATACATGGTATCAAACTATCTACTAGTTTTATATCGAGATTGTTACCAGCGTGGTTATTGCTCATTGTTTTAATCGTTTTAGAAGTACTTCTTGTGCAATATTTGTTGTCGTCTAGTACTTTCTATGTTGTTCGCTGTCTGTTTCTCATTATTTTTATTCTACAATAAGCGAATGGATCTAGATGAAGTTTCAGGCATAAATATATTATTTTTCAGTATTTCGGCTTATAATATTTTATAAATCTATTCTAATAATATACTACACAAGTCAAATCTCAATTTGACATAATTAACGTTTATTTAGCATCAAGTTAAAAAAAAGTCTAGTATATACTTTATAAATATCACAGATATACAGAAATACAAGTAAGACATGGTGCATTATAAAAAGGTTATAAAATTCGGCAGCATTGAATAAGTAATATAAACAAAATGTATATTATATATATATATATACAGATTAAAGTTCCACCAGATTTTCCTGATTAGTGCAAGAATGTGTTAACGTGCTTTAGAAGCTTTGCGTGCATTCACGTGCGCATAGTTCAATTTAATTGTAGAATATATGAAAATTACATGTATAGATAGATATATGACAAGATAAAAAACTGGTTTGGTGCCAAAAACAATAAATATTTAAAAACTAAATGACAATAAAATAATATACATTTACTTTAATAGGTATAAAATTATATATCAACATATTACGAATATAATAACAAGGTTTAAAATAAAATAAAATAAATAGATAACAAGAAATAATAGAACAATAGCGAACCGGTAAAAAATAAGCATACTTTAGTAAATATGCATGTAGTGACATGTGATTTTCTAAACCGTTCACCAAAATAAATTATAAAAATAAGTTCATATAAGTTCATAGCATTTTTGAATGTCTAAGATATTAATTTAATAATAAATATGTAAATAAAATGTCAACCATACAATTTTGGAGGATATACTTGCGACAAATGAAAAAGTTTCAATGCAATGCACCATTGTTAATACACCAAATTTCACGCACACCAAATTCTATTAACAAAATATGCAGTTAGAATTATCACGAATATCTAATTAAACATTACCCAATAACTATTCCGATGTATTTTAGAGATCAGGGTTCTTTTACTTTGTTGCTAAAATATTTTCATAATTAAAATTAATTCATTTATGAAAATGAAAGCAGTAATTTATTCAGAGCTTTATTGGATAATTACCAAATAATAACTACATCTAACAAAAGAGTTTAGATATTTTCTAAATCCCAATTGATATAGGTATTTACAAAAATAACTTAATGGTTTTAATGAGGTGTTATTTAATGAGAATATTATGTAGTCGTATACGTGAAAATGATGATTTACACAACCCATACGAAGACAATAATTATGAAATAGCAGCCTAGAAACCTTATTATTTTAACCTGTAAATAAACATATTAGTCAGCAATCGAGCAATAAATCTATTTTAATGCCGTAAAATGTGTTATAATAAAGGAATGCATGCATGCGAATTAATAGGCTAGCGTGTGAAAATTAATTGAACTGCCACTGATGATTAAAAATCAATGTCACTACATTAAATGCATAACCAGAATGATTGCTCGTCGCTACGTATGTGGATGTAGAACATTAACAATAATCCAATAGATAATATTTAAAGTATACAAATTGGAGACATCTGCAATTATTAGCTTAAACAGACATTTTGAATGAATCAATATAATAAGTTAATTTTTAGAATGAGGAACTTTACACGTAATCAAACATACACATTGAATATATATTTGATGAAGTAGATCAAACTAAAGCAAATCTTTAAAAAATCAGAGAGTCGACATTTTAAAGATTTTGTATATATTATGTTTGACATTTAGTTATGGTAAGCAGTCAGTCAGAATATGAATATCTACCAAACCTTGCACAAGTAAAACATTCAAATAATCGATTAAATGACGGCTCTCAGAATTTTATAAAGCATAGCTTGGATTGCAGTTGATTCTATTTAAATACAATATTTATGAAATAAGCTAATAACAAAGCAAACCTTTTCTATATAGAATTAAAGGTCAAAATTTGTATTTTATAATTTGCAACTGAAATGACCTTAATAATTATTTCCGACGTTGTACTTTTAAATTACATTTTTCAACAATTAACGAAAGTATAGAGTTAAGTAAAGCTCAACAATATACCTGCTTATATTATCTGTAAATATTTTTCATTTTGTTATTTGACAGTAAAAAATTGTTACGATATCCAAATGAAAATATAATTTTTAATTAGTTATTATCTTTACATATTTGGGATTCCTCCAATCACATATATTAATTAAAAGTAATTATACTAATTTTAATGGATAGCTTTAAAGCATTCATTCTGTAATCCGATTGCCAACAATAAAAATAATCTCGTTCATCTATACTACTAGATAAAAACTAAGTAGTATATACTATATAGTAGGCAGCGGAATTCTATTTATATGTATAGTCAACTCACGTAACAAAAGCAGGTCGTACATGGTACCTTCTTGACAGGTTGAGCGCTCAGCAGCTAAAACGATCATAATAATCGACCAGTCGAAATAACTTATCAATATCACACACTATGGTATCTATCTATGTGTAATCTAGATAAATCAATTTTTGATAGATCGGAAAAAGTAATTGTTCAATTAAAGGTGGTAAACTAAACTACATAAATATGTTTACTATGATGAATTTATATATCACATTCAGTACTACTATTATGCTAGAGCCTAATAAATAAAATTTATTACTTTAAATGATTTTTTAATTGAATATCGGAAGGATATTTTAATGTGGATAATAAAAGTAGTTTGATAATTCAAAGCCTATACTTAAAAAAAAGTTCTTAAGTAGTTTCCAAAAGCTACAAGAATAAGGATGAATTAAGTCTTAATGATATTATTTATTTTAAATTATTTTATTTTATTGTTTTCGAATATTCTAAACATATCGAAGAGATAGATATGTTTGAAAATCGATTATTTCAGAATCTTGAATACTTAATAAAATATCAATATTTTTAATTAATAATTATTTATTATTTAATTTATTATATCTTAAATAAATATTCAGAATTTTCTAATGGTAATGTTGGAGTTTCTTTAAGTGTGCTTTGAAATAATTATTTATTTGTCATAGACACTCAAATTTATCAATTAATTTTTTGTAAAGAACACAATATTAATAAAATTTGTTCATAACATGTTTGTCTGATCCAGTAGTTTTCATTCCAGTCAATAACAATAGAATAATTTAATTAAATATGAAGATCAAGTCTATATTGAACCTTATTAAATAAAACACGTTTAAATCATTGATCAATTTTTTAAAGTATCAAAACCAGTAGATTACTAAACTAATAATACATATTTAAAATGAAATGTAATCATTATGTAATATAAAATAAGCAGGATAATCTAAACAGTATAATATGATACTCATTTTAAGTGCAAATACTAAAGTTCATGAAAAATATAATACATTTTTGTTAAGAATGGAAGCACCATCAATTTATTAATAAATATTTAAAATCTAGTCTTTTCAAAGAAACTCATGATTATTATACCTGTATTGGTTAGTCTATTTAGAAGTATATCAAATTGTAAAAAAGGGAATATGTAGTTTAGTTTAATATTAAAAATTAGTAAAAAAATATAATAACAAAATAGTTTACTTAGTTTCAGTTAATTTGTTTTAATTTTATAATATCTTTTTGTTATACAATCAATGAAAATTTATAATAAACGAAAAAAGAGAATTAATAAACTTGTAGATTAATTTAAAATGTTACTATTTTCTACGTACTAAAATGTATAATAAATTATAAATGTACAAAAATAAAAAATAAAAAATACAACGAAGTTTAAAACACATATATATTACATTAAAATATATATATATTTTAAAATTAATTTTAAACTAGAGTATATGTGTGTGTATATTGTTAATACAGTTGCCTAACGTACATGTACATAGTGCAGAGTTGACAAGAAACGATGCTGTTATAAAATTAATTAATTCTAAATATGCATAGTTTATTTACTTTTTTATTCTCAATTAAGTGCTATAACTATTTTTAATATTAGTTAATTATAATTATTTTGTTGTTACTATTATCAAGGTATGGAAACAAAATAATTAGAGATTTACATAGTTAATGTACAATATTCATATTATCTGCGCTATTTATTATTTTGATAAAATTATTTATGGGAAAGAAGCCGAGAATTGTAATAATTATTATAAATTGTGAATAATAAATATAAGAAAAAGCAAAATTATAAAATAAAATAATACATTTTGCGCCTTAAAATTGTTAGTAAAAATTTTAAATAAGTTACAACGATTTTCTTAAAATATATTTAACAGATGTGAAATTTTGTACAACAAAGTAAATTTTATATTAAAATAGCATACGAGTATCAAGTTTATAAAATAAAAACATAGAATCGATCTCTATCAATACTATTTCTTTTTCTTGTTTAAATAACTATTTTATTCAAATAACAAAATACTTAAAGTATAAAAACTACAAAAATTTTTAAAATAATTGGTACCTAAATATTGATGACATCCTCAATTTGCATATTTAAATTACAAATGACTAATAATCCAAATATACTCAAAATCCGTGGTAATATATGCTGAGTGATGAAAGTCGGAAACATTAATAAAATTACACGCATAATGGGCCAATTTGTCTGAAATTATTTTCTAATATTTTTTACTCTAATATTTCTACAATATTACAATTTGATATTTGTGAATTTTATGTAGCATATTCAAAATTTT
>JAYRBW010082172.1:0-23327 GCA_036023295.1 Invenusta paracnida | reverse complement strand
TTATTAAAGACATTGTATGCACCTAGATTTAGAACAAGATGTAATCTGTCCAGGATTCGGAAGTTCAGATGTAATTAGGAATAGTTTTTAGTTGACACTAATAAGGTTTTCGATTTCTCATGTCCTGTTCTGTCTAAGTTTCAAAAAATATTATTGATTATCGATTTATAGGCTATGACGGCATCAAAGGCCGATTTTGAAAGTCCAAGAAGGAAAATTAATTCTTTTATAATTTTTTTCTGGTCACTATTTTTCCACATATATGTATCATCTCTATAAAGTTATTTTTCATAAATATGAGACGTGTCTATCCTGTAATCTGTAAATAAAATTTCTCAAATCTTATTGAATACTGTATTGAGGACTTTGAAAAGTCGAAATTTTGAAAATGTTATAAGGTTACTTTTTTTGAATATTATGTTTTTCATATCATCAAAATATGTGTCTTTTATATATCTAAATTCTAATTTGTAATATTATTTAAAATTCAAATAAAATGATTTTTTGAGGGGAAAAATAAAAACTTCAAATTTTCAAGCGCTGATCACGTGACCTTTAGAATGGCGGATAGAGAAAAAATATGCCAAAATGTCTGCAAGAAAACGTTGTTCGGTGGCTCTAAAGGTTAGCTCAACCGTTTTTTTGACTATCTATTTTGACTAATAGACTGGGGCCAATTATCTACGGGAGGTTAAATAAATATATACGATTTTAGATAATGGGTAAAAAGTGCATTTCTTTAGCTGCGATATTTTTTACCTTCTGCGATATTATTATCATAATCATCTGTGGACTAATAATCATTAACTGGACTATTTCTACTCTTGCTAACTATATTTTAATAATCGGTGTGTTCACTTTCCCAGTTAAATAATTATATCATAGGATTTTATCCCACAATTTCGCTTAATTTTATTTTTATTTTACATAGCGCATAATAATTCTCTATTAACTCCTATATATTTATGTATAAATTATTTGTTTGTTTCTGAGCAGTTATCAATACTAGAAATTTTCTAATTATGTAATAAAGTGGGGTTTTTTACCATTTTTTATTTCCAGGAAAAAATGAACTGTGTTGTTCCACTAGACCATACAGTGAAAGAACTCTCGTACAATCCCCGTTATGAGATTATGCACACTCCTGAGGTTTGTTAACAGTTCATTTGTAATAATTGCACAGTATGTTTTTGAAAAATGATATTATAGTTTTCGCTTGATTATTAACTATAATTTAATAACTTACAATTCAAAAATATTGTTATATAAGTTTTTTTAAAGCTGCAGCAGATCAATAATATTGATTGATGAGATATATTTCATATTTTATTCCGTATAAAATGACTTTTAAAAAATATTAGGCGAATTCCATGGAAGTTTTGACTTGTCCATTTTTATAAAATATAATAGGAAATCTCGTAAATTATTTGCGAAAAATGTAACAATTATTAGTTATTTCGACTTCAATATTAGAATGAATTTTAACGCCGTGTTTCAAAACTTAATTATTACTGATTACAAATTCGTCTTAATAACTCAAAAAACTTCCTGTGGTATTTATAGAGCAGAATTTTCAGCACTGTAAACCGTAGAGATTGTATTATAAGTTTAGCCGGAGGATCTTTAGAAACAATGGACCTTTCTTACCATTGACATTTAAATTTTGAAAATATATACAATAATGCATGCTATAAAATTCCCATCAAATACAAATGTTACTTTTCTTTCATGAAAATTCATTAGATTTTATTTTATCTAGCTTCAAGATCCTAGTTTCTGATGTCTACTTTTTGTTAATCTTTCTAAATGACTCCACAATTATAGGAGGGTCCCGCACATCCCTATAAGACCGAGAAACAAAAGGCTGATAAAAATATGTTGACAGGATTTGTGGAGGAGAGTCACATCAATGACTTCCAATTTGAGAATCAGAGACGTACTTTCGTAAGCTTCGGTGAGTTCTTTCTGGGACTTGACTGTAATCTATTTTACTCTAAAAAATATTCGACTGTGACCAGTTACAAACGGAAACTTCGTATTATTTATTAATTACATTCTAAATTTAGCAGGGTATTTTATGATTAAATAAACTACTTTGCAGGTATTGTGTCATTCTTAATTCAATGTTAAGTAATATGCTTGTTTATTGTTGATAATTAAAAGGACAAATTTTTTCGAGTGGTAAAAGGTATAATTCAGAAATGGTTCATTGCAAACTTGCCATATATAGGTACCGTTTTTAAACACTTAAACATTTTCCTTTTAATTATTATTTTAGTCAAATGTATGACAATATTGCATTTTGACAATCTTTATTTTCCTTTGACTTTATTTAAATAAAAATGTTCATATAATAATATATATTTATCACAGAGATTAGATTAGTAATGATCTGTATTTAATATAAAAAGGTTAAAGAAATATATATAGTTCATTAATTTAATATGTTTTCAGGTTTTGCTGATGACCCGACCGTTTCGACTAATATGATTGGATGTTCTTCAAAAGCTATTGCTAACGAAGGTAACTTTTTGTAAATTTTTAATAATTTGGATATATTACGTTATCACTTAGTAATTATATTATCGTTTACTCTTTCGCATGGTTGCATTATTTTTGTGCAGGCTTTTTATTCCATATCGATATATTATATTGAGCAAAAAAGGCAATAAGACAAACACGAAACTTCTCTGAATCTCCGCAAAGCCTTATGGAGAACTATCTCTACTTTTATTATTTATTTCAATAATTTACTTTTTAGATTTCGTGATATTGCAACTTGATGCTAGCAAACGTTACGTGATTTCTGTTATTATTATATATTTCTATGGAATACAAATATTATTACAATTAATAAAAACTTATAAATTAAAATTTACAGTGAATAAAAACTGACTTCTCTTATTATTCTTTTAAATAGGCATTTTTTTCGATTTACAGCTAGAATTATTGATAAAGCGTTGATTAGCCGCTTCCTACCGCGTTAAATGTTCGTCTTGAATTGAATTTCAGGCCAGACAGTGTTTGAGGCCACCAAGAAGCGGCCGGGTGATATGCGTAAGCGCCAGAGGAACCAGGACTCGAGCGACGTTGGTGGATATTTGGGTCCCTGGGGTAAGTTCGTGGACGAAGAGGAGGTTTCCGTACCACCGGAGGAGGACCGAGAGTATTTGGAGCAGTATCTAGCCAAGAAGGCAAAGAACAAGCGCCGTCCAGATGATACCCCAATTGAGGAGAAATCCACACTGCATCTACAGACCGACAAGGATTATCAGGTGTGGAACATATTCTATATAGCCGGTGTTGTAGTACAAACTGACTCCACAAACTGTTTTGTGGGACAGTTTGTGCCGCTTTGTCAAAATAAAGTGATACTGACTCTCTCCTAAATTTTATGTACAATCTAAAACCCTTATAATATGTCAGGTATTAATTTTATATTATTACATAATAATACCATGAAACAGCATAAAATATCTAGTATACATATGTAGTGTAATGGTCAAGTTTAAATAATCTTAACATCTCGAATATAAATACATTTTATACATACTCGTACGTATAAGGCTTTGCTTCGTGACAGGCCTTACTTACGGTATGAGTATATTTCGGTTTTATGGCTATTCACTATAACTATCCCTTTTTTCAGAACAGTTTATATATTTTGTAACTGCTAAGTTCCCGTACAATACTATTATTATTTGGGTCATATTATATATCCCCGTGTCACCACCCCACGTCCTCCTAAACATTCTTTGAATTTCGCAATGCCTCTTGAAAATCCTTAAATTTAAGAAAAATTATCCATTGAAAGCACCTTGAAGTTTGCTTTTAATCTTAATCCATTTTTTAACATATATTTGTACAATATCCAGATATGCTATGGCGTATAACTGTTACCTCGAGTAAATATTTTTGACACTCTAAAACTAATTATTTTAATATTTTAACATTTAATGAATATATTAATAATAAGAACCTAAAACATAATATATTTATTTCATTTCAACAAGTACAACTGTATAAAAAATGATTGAAAAATTGTTATTCAGAATAATTTTACTACTTACTGTAAATGCTGCAAGAAGCAAATAAATATTGCAAACATGGGGAAAATAGCTTGATTAGCCATGCCAAAGACTAAAGAAACATATTCAGAGTCTACAATAATCGAAATCTCTTCTAAATCATAATGAGACAATTGATGTATTCTTGGTAATAGCTATACACACCTAAAATATATGCTTTTAATGAAAATTTATTTAATTATCGTTTGCTCCAGCATCCTGATGTCATTATAACGTTCGATAAAGACTTCAGTATTATTTGGTAAAATTCCAATTTATGGGATTAAAAATGAGCATTTGTCAAACCAAACTTTTAAAAAGGTCCTTCGAAATTTTTAAGCTAGAGTTGATTGTTTAGATACGCTACTACCAGCTGATGAATTCTAGAGACTTTTTGAAGGAGATTTATGGACTGGTTTGCAAAGTCTTAGCTTCCTCACATGGCCAAGCATTTATCAAATGGTGTTTCTCTATTAACAAAGAGACCTCTGTTACAAATGTTAAAGTGAAAACATATGATGCAGACATAAATATTTAAATTAATGTTAAATAAGTTGAAAATTCAATTACAAAGTGAATTAGCTAGGTTATAATTTGAATTTAAGAAGTTGGCTGATCGAGCAGAATAATTAAATATGAACAAACTTTTGATAGTCAAGTCAAATGCATTAAAAGTGAAAGAAAGAAGGAACTCTTTATCAAAAGTGACACTGCTTCAAAAACGAAAAAAATATATATATTTTTTAAAATTAATTGTGCTAATTCTCATTTGCTATTTGTTAAATTAATTAATTTACTTTTGTTACATATTTTATACTTTTTTGCACCTGATTTGGTATATTATTATAATTCATAAAAAATATTCATTTTTTTATCCTTATAATTCCTTGAAGACAATTGATTTTCAAATAGGACAAAGCGTGGGAACCCTGTATAGTATATAGAACACATGTATTAATATTTCTACAATACTAACACAAATAAGTACTTACTTATATTCATTAGAAAGGGTGACATTTCGATCTCAACTAGAGATCATTATAAGTTGAGACCGAAATGTCCCTTTTATAATAAATAAATCTTATTTTATAGAAGAGGGCTTTGATTCTTATTGATCTTTACAGCGAATTGACTGATTTTTTCTTCCACACATTTAGTTAGTATAATTTAACTTTTTGTCTGTTCAGTCGTTAATAGCGGGTCATTATAACTTGAACACTTATCATATCCCAACCATGAATACATCTGAGCGCAACCATTTTATTAGTTTTTGCGGTCTAATTATACATTTTATTGTGATATCGATATTGATTGCTTGTCTATTTAGATTAAAGCAAAACATCGAGAAAAAAAGATAAAATGGCGGTGATATATTTCTATCTGTTTCTTTCTGTATTTTTCTATTAATTTCCGTATCATTCTATGTTGATCTGTTTGCTATATTTGTGTCTGTTAGTTTAGTTCTGCATTAGTTAGTCTATAATATTATTAATATAGTACTTCATAAATAGTTTCATTATGTTGTAGCAGACTAATATATGTATTATAGCGTTCTAAAAAGTTTTAATAAGATAAAATAGTGCTATTATAATAGTGTATACTTTTTTCAAAGAACTAGATTATGTACGAAAACAATAAATTAATTAATATAGAAAAGCCATAGAATAGACTGAATAATGAGATAAAACAAAACTTTTTCACTAATTTTCGCAACAATACATCCTTTATTAAGTAATGAGAGAGAATAGTTAAAACAGTATAATTGACATTACGAGTTTAGGTGTATGCTTAAATTATAGTGAAAGAGATAGAAACCGTTATTAAAATGTACAACATTTTTTTTACGGAAATAAAGAAAATTAGAAATATCTTTTAGATTTCGTAAAACTACATTGTAAGATAATGGAAGTGTTTTTTAAATATGCAAAACAACTAGTATTGAAAAATGGCCACAAAGTATTATACCTGTGTTCTATTATTTTCACTGCTAAATGTTTCAGTTTTGCAAATATAACATTTTATATATATTATATAGACACTATCGTTTGGATTTTAAGAAATGGAGTTCTAAATTTTTTATTTCAGAATGATTTTAATGTTTAACATTATTTAGCCTTAATGAACAAAAATAAACCTCCTGCTTCTCTACTTTGTCTAGGGCCGATCCTTCCTACTGCCCCCTCAAGACGCGGGTGTCTCCCTGCGTCCCGATGCTGTCCCCAAACGTTGCTACGTGCCCAAGAAGTTGCTCCATGAGTGGACTGGGGCCCATGCCAAGGGAGTCTCCGCTATTCGCCTCTTTCCTGGGACCGGACATCTTCTCCTCTCTGCTGGCATGGATGACAAAATTAAGGTGAACTGTTGTTAGTCTTATTCGAATTCCCCTTTGAAACATGTTAAGCAAACCCAGATTGATTATAGGGATAGTTACTGCACTTCTCTCGACAAAGCCGCCCAAGGGCTCCTGTACAGTTTTTTTTATTTTTTTGCAAATTTCAATTAAACATAATATTGTTTTGAACTTCATAATCAGATTTTAGATATCATCTTAAGATTTTGTTATATTTTTCATATACAATAACATAAACTAATTTTGTCTTTGTCTTAGTTAATTAGAAAAAACAAGTGGAAAACATTATGGGTTAAGCATTATAGTCTGTTGGCCAGAACATTTTTCGGTACCCATAAACGAGAGGAAGAGTACTACCTATACATCATTAGAAAGCTATTGATGTATTGATTGTTTATATGATAAACAATAAAATATGATAGACATCACTATTTGGTAGCTGGAACAACTTATTGCAGTTTTCTGATTTCTCATATTAAAAAAAAGGAACATTTTCTTTATTTTTGACCAAATTTTCATGAAAATGTTTATAGTTTTGATTATTATTCATAACGAAATATTGCATATCATATTGTTTATTTAAGTGGTTTTCTTCATATTGCAAGCATTTTAAAATGCATTGACTAAATTATTTAGTATCCAGATATAGTTTAAGATAGTTTCCAGCGCATTTTTATAGCTAAAATAAGCATATTAAAATAGGCTTGAGAACTGCTATTCATATGTAGCTGAAAAGTTATTATCCTGATTTGTATATCTAATTTTGCTTTTAATTTGTAGAAAACACGTAGATAAATATAATATACAACATTTTATATAAATAATTGTTAATCCATTTCTTCTCTTGAACTAATTTGATAAAAATTAGATAAAAAACACAGAAAATCTTCCTATTATGTAATGAGTAATCAGTAAAAATGCAATAATTAGTTCGAGCTACCATATGGTGATATCTATCGTATTATTATTTTTTTGAATCTATACATTCTTAGCTTTCTAACAATGAATACATCCTTTTTGGGGTACCGGCATTGCAACCCTTTTGGCTTTATTATTCTGGACTGACATGCCAAAAAGGTAAATGTATTTTTTGAGTATCTTGTCTTCAGAAAAAAGAGTTTCATGACTGATTGGCATTGCTTCAATGGGGGAAGCAGCTGTGCAAAGTCATGCTAAAATTAAGTCGCACATGAAAAATTATAAAATCCAAATGTTGACACCAGCACTGCTGTCCAGTACAAGTACATCCCGTTCGCGTTACCATCAATATTTGGAGTTGGAAAAGAGAACAAAAAGATTGTGTCAAACAAACGAACCCAGTGCCAGCACAAAAGCCAAGAAATGCAGACTTGATGACTTGAAGCATAATCGAAACAGGAATCAGCCATTACAACATGCTCTCTAATTGAAATATGACAAATAGTTGGTTGTTATTTACAGGGCTTCCAACTGTCCTGTTTTTCGCGGGACAAACCCTCTTTTTGAGGCTGTCCTATTTGTCTCGCAAAAGTAGAGATATGTTCTGCGTTTTAAATATATTGATCAAATTTTTTTGTAATAACAGTTAATTAATCTTGTGATTCATTTAAAAATACTTATCTTGGAGGCTCTCAACAAATTAGGTGGTCGTGCCTTTCCTTCAAGGGAGATTTTGACCAAATGTAAAAAACGATTGAGTTTGAGGAACTAGTGCTGCGTGGCGTTTTTTGCAGTTTTTCTACATTTGGTACATTAGTTTTTGTATCGTACTTACTCATTAAATTTGTTGTCTGTATAGTTGGTCTCATAATTATTTATTTGTATTTGCTGTTTGTATGATTCTTACATTTTAATAAAATAAATAAAATAGTTAATGTGTTGGACATTATTTAGTAGTGAAAGCTATGTAGAATACATAAAAATTTATCTGAGAGAGTAGATTTAATTGATTTTATATGCATTTCCATATATGCAAAACGGCAAAAAAATTATAGGCTTGGTTCCCTCCTCGCCATGAAGGGCCCTCAGTCCCAGGAGAAGCAGTTGCCGCTGTCCCGCATTTCTATGTTATTATGGTTGGCAGGTCTGTATTCATTAGTTTAAGGTGGGCTGCAGATGAAAAGCAGACACTTCGTAAATTTTGTAGAGAAATTGCATTAAAAGAGAAAGCATTTTCTATATAAAAACTAAGTACACTAAACCTTCAAAAAATATTATTTCACCATTGTATGTAATGAACAAAAAGTTTTGTTCGTCTAATTTTTAGTGTCAATAAGTTTGTTGTATAATTTGTAATCATTACATAAGTAGGTTAGGTATATTCCAAATATTTTTGTGCTGTCATGTTTATAAGTTTTTTGCAATCAAATGAATTTTAAAAATCTTCAAATTACAAACATTTTTGAAAACTACATGTTTTCTTTCCATCTATTTTGTCAATTTGTTAGTTATGAATTGCGTAAAAACCCTGCCCGTAGCGTCCTACAGTGTCTGTGCCATGTTCCGTAACAACACTGCTAGCCAGTGCAGCCTATCTAAACCAAGAGAGCCTACGTTTTGGTTTTTATTATATGTAGATAGTGGTTTATGTTTTGTAATTAGACTGGCCTCCTTTCCATTGTTTCAGCTTCGTTTCATTTAAATGAGGCAACAGACCATTGCGTATATAGGAAACATCGCTTTTGTTAACCTATAGTTACCGAAACAGAAATTGCACTATCAGAATACGTTAATAGCTTTACTCTTATTATCTCTATAGTGTCAAGTAAATATGTTTAGATGAGGTAGAATTCTTAAACATATTCCTATATAAAGGCTGCCCAGGCATGAGAGGTATAATTTTTGATTTTTTAGTAAAATAGTCCTATTTAGTGGCTTATCTCACTTCATCACTTAAAACTAATCGAGATTTTGATTGATTAATCTTTTTGTTATAGCTGAAAGCATGGCAACATTATAAAGGAATATAATGATATTCTAGTTTACCCATCTGTTCTACATATATGTTGTATACTATTCAATATCTGAACTGCCTACCTGATCTTATATAGAAGACAATAAAACATTATGTGAATATATAACACTTAATAGATGAGTTGATATTTTCCATTGCTGCATTTGTTCAGTTCATTTAAACACGTTTTTGTAGTTATTATTATTGGCTAGTTATTTGTTACACATTACAGAAATCTCACTGAACGAATAAGATTAGTTATCTAATTATACTGCATATATTTGTAAATGTGTAACAAACAACTGGCCAATAATAATAACCACAAAATCATGTTTAAATTAACCGAAAAATTGCAGCAATGGAAAATATCAAGTCATTTATTAAGTACTCTATATTCACATGTTATATTATCGGCTTTACAAGAGAGCTTTAGTAAATGCAGAAATTGAAAGTAGATTCCTAACTTAAAAATATCCTTGTAAATTATTATTTTAAAATTTGAATTTTGGACTTTCTGCATAGAAATTATTGTAATGGTCTGTTAATCATAGATATTGTTGATGTTTAATTTGCTAGAGCTGTAGACGAACTCTGTGATATTCTGATATTAAATTAATGTTTTAAAAAGCTTAGCTTCAAACTTTTGGATTGTTTCGATTAATTGACAAAAGTAGTCTACAATTGCCTGTAGACAAACTCTGTGATATTCTGATATTAAATTAATGTTTTAAAAAACTTAGCTTCAAACTTTTGGATTGTTTGGATTAATTGACTTTACTTTTTCAATTTGAATTTCCAAAGATAATATTAGATAAATGCACATACTTGAAATTTTCAACAAGGTCTTTGTTCGTCTGTCTGTGTTTAATACAGTTGTACATATATAATATATTATAGTTAGGATTTTGCTTTATTATTAAGTCTGTGAATTTATTGAAGACCCCTCATATATGTAACTCCTGTAATTACGATGATACTGTTTAATTAGGAAATCTGTTTCCATTATTTGTTATTATTATTAAGTTATTATACAATAATATAACAAATCAATTTACGCTATTCAAGACAGGGTAAACACGTATATTATGTTTTGGGAAAACATAAATATTCAAATACATGTATTGTATAGTAAAATATATGAGGATAGTGCCATCAAACATTTCATATTATAATACATTAAATACTAACTATATTTCAACCCTCTTGGCTTCTTTATCCAGATTATTATAAATTTTTATAAATGCTGTGCAAACATGATCTATAAGTATAATATAGTATATTCCATTAATTTTCTACGATGGCGTATATTATTCAACTGTTGTTTTTGTGTTCCATATTTTTTTCTATACATAAAATTATTTAAATTTTGAATAATTTTCTGTTTATTTTAGAATAGACATACAATTTTTGTTGTGGAAACTGCTTTTATTTTTTTAGAAACTCCAAATTTACATTTTACACAATTTGATCGTTTTATGTATTGTTTTTCTGTTTTACAAGCTTATTATTTTATCAAAATTATATTACATTAAAGTATTCATATTTATATAAATGTCGTGTTTTCTTAATTTGTTTATGATAGGTTTTCGATTCTAAATTGTCAAACATTTCTTCTAACGCTCCGGAAGTTGTTAATTAATTAGTTTAATTAAAAACATTACATTTTAGTTTGAATTAAATGGATGATTGTTTTCTGTACATTTTAATTGCACATGTTAATTATATTTTGTTTAAATATTTAAGTAACTAATGTGTTTGACGATAAAAGCCATAATAAGACAATTGATTTTATTTTTAAAAATCTTAAGCTTACATAATCATACGAAAAATAAAATTGTAACGCGACAGATCAAAAAGTTATTCGTTTTCATTGAACAATTATAGACAATTTAATTTAATTAGAAAATAGTATAGAATATTTAATTTTTATTAAACTGATGTGATATATTATAATCAATAAGAAAAATAATGGTGGTTAGGTAAATGTAATACTTGAAATGTAAATAGCAAAAAAACAATATCTAGAAAGAGAATTATAATAGTATAACAGAGGACAGATAAAATCTAAAACTAAACAGGAAAATCAATCTTTTCAGAACTGAAGGGTTAGAAAAAATCAATTAATTCACAAATATGAGCATTAATACAGTATGTAGAAACCATTTATTAAGATTTAGACAAAATGAATATGTTTAAAAAAATATTTCAAAGACGACAGTAGAAATAGTAATACATACAAAGAAAGATTTTACTTTTAGAAAATCAATAGAATGACGAAATGTTATTTAATAAAATAATTTTAGATTATTGTTTTGTTTTGTTTACTAAAACGGCTTTATTAATACCTCAACAAATGCGTTATTTTGCGTTTAAAATTCGTTTTATTTTTAATTTAATTTTTATTTCAAATTATTTGTGTTTTCATATTAGCTATGTTTATATTTTATTTTAAAACTATCGATGCAATGTAGTTTACAAAATCTATTATGAACGTCGTCCAAAAGCAAATATATATCATTTTAGAAAATGCCTGCAAATTTTGCAACTTCCTAGACTGTCTTTTTAAAAATACCTAATTCTTATATATGTAAACTTAACCAGTTATTATTTATTGAAACTTGATTTTGGAAGAAAATTTTACATCTTTTTTTATTTTAGCAATGTTTCTATGTATAATCGTAATTTTTTTTAACTGATTACCTTTAGATATTAAATTTTGTTAATTTAATGAAATTTTTATCATCATGATGACCAATTTGGTCAAGTTTATTATTACGCATTCTTGAGTTATACTTTTTAAAGCATACGTTCGTTCATAGTATAGTGTTTATTAACTGTTTTACATGCGATATTGTCTCAAATTGGTATTCTCTCTATTTTTAAAATGGGATAAAAGATCTTTGATGTATTTTTTATTTAATAATTAATTATCACTAATTATCACTAATTATCCCCTCTTTGTGTTCTCATACTTCCGATTGTCCATTATTTTTTTTGTTCGGTGAATTTTACTCTCTTTTTTGCGAAGATTAAGTTTTCTTTAATTAATTATCAGACCACCGTTTTTGCTCAGATTACTTAGAACGCTAGCTACTTTGATCTTAGACTTTACTGCCGAATTTAATATCATATCAAATTGTATTGTATTGTATTGGAAATATTTTTTGAACTTAGAGTTTAGTTGTTGAATATAAGTAATTAATAGTTCTCAAAATTCCATATAATCTATTTCCTAAGTACTCATTTGTTTAGATTTTATACATATTTTTTATCTTTCAGATGTTATAAGTAACTACTTAGTCGGAAAATTGTCATAAAGGATATCTGATATTAAAACTTTATTTTATTTCATCATATTTAGCATTTCTATTTATGGTTGCCTCTGTCGACTATTTAAAAATGTATTATTGCCTTATATTAGCAATTTTATCTACGTGTATTACATCATATAAATTAATAAACTGAATTGTTTTTTGTGTATTTATAAATAACGTTCATTGTTTCCTGGTTGTTGCTTGTCATAATTATAGAAAATAATAATGCTAAAAGTAACAACCCTATTATTACGCACATTACATTCATTATGATAGCTGACTATAAGATTTTCAAATTAACTGTAAACAGAAAAACTGTAGTTATATAAAATTTTAACTTATCTAAGTCACTTCACAACCGCGATTAGATTGGATTGATCGCAGATTGATTATAGCTATTTTCCAGTTATGTATGCAATTATTGACACATCGCCGCAAGTAAAGTTTGCAGACTAACAGCCTAAGGTCAATCTAATCTGGATTGCTTTGATTTAATCGCGCATGGATTAATCTTGTCGCGATTGTATTAATGCACTAAAAAAGATACTGTGATATTTATAAGGAAAAATATGACTGTTACATATTATATATCAAATAAAACAATTTGTTATTTCAGCTTGACTTTGACTACTTTTCAATTATATTGAACAATCTACATTGCATAAATAAAATATTGTGGATTTATATAAACATTTAATTTGGTAAGGCAAAAATTATTTCTAATTGCCTTATAATAATATGTTAAATAATAATAATGTTTTTTATTATCCAAACATTGCATGTTATTTGCATAAGAAGTGAGTATTTTATAAATAATATATGTTACTTAAATTAGATTATTAACGCAATTACCAGTCGAATACAATATGAAAGTATAATGTGCTATTGTGTGATATAAGTATACGATACACCTATGCATTAATATAATACATTCATTCCAATACAATCCAAATCGTGAAATCATTTTGATTAGAAAGTGCTTGACGAGTACGTGGTTTGATAAGTTCTGTGTATTAAAACATGGATGAAATTGTAACAGGCATAAAATGTTACGGCCAAGCGTGATTGAATCGTGATTAGACTCTAGCTGTCAATTATTTCTGGAGAAATACGTGGGCATTCCGAGAATATTAAGATTGAAAAATAGACTTCACAATTGCAATTAGATTAAAACTGTCATTATTAAAACAATTTTATTAGACAAAAAGTAAATAACTGATGCCACATAAAAAATGTCTATGCGCGCGATCTATCCAATCTAATTTAACCCTATCCATACCGGGCTATTTCACGCTTCCATTGACTCCCGTCCCCCCTATAATTTTCAAACTTCTATGGCGGAGTAGAGTTATTAAACTTGGCATATAGGTAAACGTGGATGTTTTGTTACATATTCCATTAAAAAATGAGTTTAAAAAAAATCTGAACATTTTTTTTATAACATAATAATTTTTTTAAATAGCTTTAATATATAACATAAAAATTTAGAACTTTTAACTTTAAAATATATCACAAAAATTACAGTATATTATCTAAACATTAATTTACTTTTGTTAAGTATCCGAAAAATAAAACGATTTTAAAAATTTGTACAATTTTTTAATTTTTACCAAACTCACGTGACCGTCCTATTGGGTGTACAGTAGTGAATATAGCGCTAAAAGTAGTCAAACTTTATTTTAAGAAGTTACGAAAGCTTACTATCTAAAATTGTTCAATAACAAATGCCAGCAAACAAGATGAGGGGAGGGTTAATCCGATTGTGAAGTGACCAGAGTTGTCTGGTGTTTTCACATGAAGTCACGTGATTTTTTATAATAAATGCTGAGTTCTAGTATACACACTGACTTGGATATTCAGTGAAAACACCTTTCGAATAATATTAAATATTAACTTCTGGCACTAACATTTCGTTCTCATTTCCCAATCTTAATTCCGATTTTGAATATAACTCAAAAATCTTATCTCGAATCAATCTCAATGTCATTACCTATCTTTCTAATCTGAGACGATGTTCAATCATACACAGAAAAACCTAAAAGGGACTTATGTTACTATGTATTTTGCGTATTTTTAGCATACGGTTAGTCAACTCTTAGCATACTTTTAGGGAATCATTTAGGAGTTTTGCGTATTTTTAGCAAGCCGTTAAGAAACTCTTAGCATATTTTTAGGGAATTATTTAGGAGTTTAGCATATCTTTAGAACATTTTTAGCATACCGGTAGGGAAATCTTACCATACATTAAGGGATTCATTTATGAGTTTAGCGTATTTTCAGCATACCGTTAGGGAACTCTTAGCATACTTTTAGGGAATCGTTTTGGAGTTTAATATATTTTTAGAATACAGTTAGGGAATTATTTATGAGTTTAGCATACCAGTAGGGAACTCTTAGCATACATTAAGGGATTCATTTGGGAGTTTAATTATATAATTTAGCAATTTATTAATTTTCTTAAAATACAGTTATATATAGCTATACTACTGAAATGTAAGACAAGTAGTATTTATGTAACCTATGTATAATTGTTGCGTGATTATGGTTTGCCTTTGATTTACTAGAAAAGTATTAAATATGTGTGTTCCAATAAGTTTTCCCCTTAAATACGATTTAACACTGGTACATAATTCCACGTTTAATTAAAATATTCCCGTGTATTTAATAATGTCATGATACATACAAAATTTGGAATGACGCGCTCAATTTTTACGTTACTAGGAGACGAATCGTTTTTTTATATCCCGCGTCATTTTGAATTTGGCGTCACATAATCCGCGCATTCAAATTTGGCGCAAAGAGTTTTGTTAAATAGACAAAAGCAGAGTAGAATAAATGAAAACAGACACGCGCGTTCTTTTTGATACTTTTACAGCTTTGGCTAGAGCTTTGTCTCGATTCTGATGGGTTGAAAGGTATGGAGGTGGGCACCCCCGCCCTCCATTTGTGACAGTACAACACCAACCATACTACTGGTGTCATTGAATTACTAACAATTTTTCATTAAATTTTATATTATTAAAAATATATTTTTTAGCTAATTAATCATTAAATAAACGATGTTGTTTCTTTCCAATGGCACTTTTCTAGCCGCATCGATTGAATTATTTTATACAGTAGATGGTAATCCATGTCTCTGTTTATTGGTCTAAACCTACTTAACTAAACAACGTTACCCTCACTCCTATCCCCGATCAGATCTGGGAACTCTACGGTCCACGCCGCCTAGTCCGGTCATATCTGGGCCATCGACAGGCCGTGAAAGAAATTGCGTTCAACAACACAGGGAGCCACTTCCTCAGCTCCAGTTATGATCGTTCGATCAAAATGTGGGACACAGAGACTGGGCAGTGCACACAACGATTCCCTTGCAAGAAGGTTGCCATCTGCCTCAAGTTCAATCCTGATGAGGACAAACAACACCTCTTTCTTGCGGGCTGCGCCGATAAAAAGATACTTTGTGTACGACATCTACTGTGTCTTATAGCTAATCTTTTGTATTTTTTGTAATAGTTTGTTGAAACATCGTCTGTTAATAATTCCGGTGAAAAGATACTTGAAATAACTAAAATAGTTGTATTGTTGTTATAGTGTTAAATCATATATTGCTTATGGTATATTTTCCTAAATAAAAACAGGTCTGAAATTACAATTACATAATTATAATATACATACTGGGGGTTATCCCGATTGTAATTGTAATATAATAAAATTAATGTGTAATTATGTAACCCGGCAAAATGCTATCACACTATAATTTGTCTGAAATTGTTTTCATTGTTATTGTTATTTGAAAATGTCACATCATTTCAAAATACATATACTAATTATACATGGTTATAAACTACGAATACTAGCTGTGCGTTGATTTAAATGTATTCATAACTATTTTAACATATATATTTTAACCTTTTGTAAAGGTGAGAAATTAGTGACCTTATAGTAAGTAAAATGTCTCCAAAATTATTTTAAGGATATTTATAAAATCTTAGTTTTAATGTGGCATTTTTTATAGTCAATGAGTCTATTTGTTTATAAATTAATATTTCTGGTAATATTTTAGTACTCATATGTTTTCATTCAAATATTTTTTAAGCATTGATTTTTTTTCTCGCTTCTTTAGTTCGACACCCGCACAGCAGAGGTGGTACAAGAGTACGACAGACATATGGGCGCTGTGAACACGGTGACTTTTGTAGACAACAATCGACGCTTTGTGTCTACCAGTGATGACAAGTCTCTGCGCGTCTGGGAGTGGGATGTGCCAGTGGACTTCAAGCACCTCGCCGACCCCTCCATGCACTCCATGCCCTCGGTCAACCTTTCACCCAATGGTATGTCGGTTTGTTACATGTAAGGGCATGATCCGTACAGATCTGGATAACCTACAAAATTGGATTTTATAATTTATCTTGTGGCCATGGAATTTTATTATGTAACTATATTTATAATTGTCTATGTATTATGTGTATAAGTTTGTGTGCATATATTATGTAGTAACATTATATATTTGAATTAGATCTGATTCTAATATTTATTAAATTTATAATTTAGCATAGCGGTGTGTTATTACGGGATCATGACAGACAATCAATATGTTTATCAAAAATTAGAAAAATGAAAAATCAGGGATTTTAATTATCATAAATCTGTACAAGCCGGGTAAGTGTCGCCATCAAGTCCCATAACTTGAGTATTGCATACTACATAAACTATTCGATAAATATGTTTAGTGTTATTTATTTTATATATATTTAATGTAAATTGGATTGGTTATATTTGATAAAAATTATCGTCAAATATGCAAAATTTAATCACCATCATTTAATAGTTTTTCCTATTTATTCTCCTTTAATCTAATTATGCAGTAATGTTTTATATTATTATTATTACTAGTCTTAAACAATATTATCGCAAAACATCGGAAAGGTCAATGCACTTGTGCAGCTTTTCTTTCATATTAAATTATCTTAAATTGTAGATTTTATATATCTATGCGTATATACGAGGAATTGATTTAACGATCCGATAACAATATTCAATTGTTTTGTTTACTAATTTTTTACATAATCGATTTGCGGATCTATTTTATTTTTTATAATATTTGTCTCAGTAATTTCATTACTCAAACGGTTATCTCAACAGTAAACTGAATTGATGTATTTTTATGTATAAATAAAAAAATAATTAAACCTCTTCAAATTTTATTTTAATTTATATGCTTTAATTTTATATTATATCAAATATTACAAAAAAAATTAATAACCAAAAAGTTACAATAACTTAGCACTTGTTGAACCTCTAATTTTTATCGGTGGGCGGTACTATTTATCATTCTAAACGTTCTAATATAATATGTATGTTAATTTACTATAACCATGGTTCCCACGCTTCTGGAAAACCTGGAAAAGTCGGAATTTTGATCATTTTAGGTGATTTGCCGAAAAGGTCAGGAAATTTTTGTCAAGTTTGGTGATTTTCAAAAAAAGTTGTATATATTATTTATATTTAAAAATGTTTGTCTCTTCCAGATAATAATAACTACAGAAATAGATTTTATTTTTCTTCAAAATATTTTATATTACCATAGATGAATGATTCCTTTTATATCATATGTCTATATTATAAAATATTTTGTATCAATAAATTATATTATCAGTGCTTTTACCTATTATTTTGTTAACTATTCTTTGGTAATAAGTTAGTCTACTTTGTTTAAATTAAACCTAATAATCTAAGTAATAATAATTGTCTTTCTTTATATATATATGTATTGTATATGTTATGATATCTGTATAGAAGTTTAATTGACATTATTTATAAATAGAAGTAGGGTGTTTTTATATTGATATCATATGAAACATATAAAAACATGGTACATTATTAATTTCCTATTATTATAATATTTGCTTACTCTTTCTGGATTTTTGGAAATATGGTCAGGGAAAACCTGGAAAAGTCAGGGAACCATGTATAACACATTGCTTATTTTAGTTTTCATTAAAATCTGTTACCGCACCCTAATAGAGTGGGGAATTACCATAAGCACGCGACACTTAAAATAGTCTTTTTTCTTCATCGTAAAACTTCAATTAAAAATTATCTTATATTGCTATAAGTCAGAAAGATTTATAATAAAATAGTGCATTCACTTTATTGTACTACATAGTCATGCATAATAATAAAGGAATTGGTAATATTAACATACACTGAGAATATCAGTATTGTGTAATCTTATTATGAAATGATTTTCATATAATAAATTACAGGACTAAATCTGTTGTCCTCTGTACAGGTGACATACAAATTAAAGCAAGAAGATTTTATATATTGTTTAATTGTCACTTTTATAATTTCAATCTAAGTTCAGATAAAATAAGTTATTTATTTTCTGTTTATGCGATTTTACTTTGATTACGAAATAAAAAGTAGCTCATCTGATTAAAAAATATGACTATTTTTTAGTAATTATATGATTTCAATGTTTTAATAATTAATAGCATAGCTAAATATTTTCTGCGTATATAGTTAAATTGTTTTCCTGTTAATAGGGTACAATTTTATCTTCTATCTAATATGTATGTGTGCAACTTTTATACATTTTTGAACTTAACTATTGAACCCAATATTTCAGGAAAGTGGCTGCTCTGTCAAGCTCTGGACAATCAAATAATCGTCTTCAACGCTCTGAGCAGCTTCAAACGGATGCGCAAGAAAGTCTACCGCGGCCACATGGTGGCTGGCTATTCCTGTGGCCTGGACCTCTCTCCCGACATGACCTACCTTATCTCCGGTGATGGGGACGGAAAACTATTCCTTTGGAACTTTAAGACCACCCGGATAGTGACACGATGGCAGGCACACAATGGGCCGTGTGTTAGTGCTTTATGGCTCCCACATGAGACCTCAAAGGTGGTGACATCGGGTTGGGATGGTGTTATCAAACTTTGGGACTAGTGGAAAAACTGCTACAATTCATGTTGCTTGACTTTTCTTCGCATTAAATAAAAATAATCAGTGCTTCTTTTGAAAATGTACCACTACTGATTCTATTTTTTTGTATTATTTCTTTATTTAGTAGTTGCATAAATATAACTTTTATGTAAGTAATTTAAACAATAATATTTACATATTTTCATAAATTCAAAAAATGTGTACACTTATGAATGATTTTACTTTTCACGTCAATGTAAACAACTTGTAAAATTATGTTGCATTTGTATTGTATAAACCACAGAAGAAGTGCGTTGAGTGCATAAACAGAGTCATTTGTTTTATATTAATCATTTAGTTTTATATATAATGTACAAAATTAATTACGGACTATTATTTCTATTTTTGCGTATTTTAATTGTTTCGTGTTTGAATATAATATGTATAGTACTGTTTTACTGTTTATCATACACCCTTATGCTGTAATAAATACATTAAATATGAAAAGTGTTTCTTTAATATAGAAAAAACACTTGCTACCAGCTGCTGCTGTTTTTTACATTTTATACGATTTGAGATTTTTTCAATTCTGCAATTTTTCAAATTGTCTGTGTAAAATGTTATTACTTGTTTCCATAGTAAGTTAATGTACAGTATGTTTATTTTGGGAATGCACAGTTAGTTAAATTAAAATATAAATTTCTGTAATGGAATTTTTCAAAAGTTTGGATTTTGTATCATGGGAACTATTTCATATTATTATAACCTAGCAACGTCTGGATTTAGAAGCAGTTAATAGCTGCGGTTAATTTGGTTTTTATATAACACTTCTATTCAGAAGCTTCTAATGTAGCAGCTTCTGAAAATATAATATTCTGAGTCATCTAATAGAAAATAAATTTTGTTGACCAATGACAGTATCTCTCTTTCATATATGTAGTGTTACGTGCATGGAAAGCAAAAAAAACTAAGTCTTCGAATACGTAATTACGATTATAATGAAATGTATATTTTATTTATAGTCGCATTTTATACAAGTTGAAATTTGTCATTTTAGCAATCTATGTATAATCGAATATTATGAAATATCACTCAATCAACTACTGAAGTGTATATGCGCATATATGTATATGTTTATTTACAATATTTATATGTCGGCAATACATTTGGTAAAGAAAATAATTGGACTGTTTTCTAACTATATAGTTAATGAATGAATGCTGACATATATACTTAAAAGCATCTATGTATAAAGGGTACATACATTTTGGATTCTTGAATATAACTTCAAGCTTCCTTTGCCAACAGTTTAACTGAATAATTATCGAGCTAATAAGAAAGCTCCGTTGAAAGTAAATATATATTTGAAAAAATGCATTGTAATAAAATACCAAACAAATATAATAGTTCAAATTTAATTAACAATGGAAATAAATAGATTTCAATGTAAAGTTCAATTTTAATGGCTAATACAGTTTTACGTATATACTGTACGCGTAACCGTCGCCTTAGACACTCCATGTGCTTCGCTAGTTGGGGTAGAAACAGACTTTAAATGAATTACGTTGTTCTATTTAAAGTCTATGGGTAGAACCCGTTTTCAGCTAAAAATCTCAAGCTAATAAAATTTATTCTCGAGTGGTGAGAGCGTATAGAATCTCGTGACTCAATATTCAAAAGTTCCTCACAAAAATCTATACCATTTTTGCGTCAAGCCTAAACCTATGAGCCTTTAAAATGTGTCATTTATTTATAAATTTATTCGTTCCTTAAAATTCTTTCGATTGAGCAAAATTTCCTTGGTTTTTGAGAATTCCCTACATTTACTTCTAAATTATTGACAATTATAAGTTTAGAAACTTTTAAAACTAAGAAGTAAATAAGTGATTTGTGAAACTAAAGGCCTATTTTACTGCTATCAAGGATCACAAAGTGCATATTTTATTCATTCAAAACAATGCTGCCTACAGCTAATTTTACTGGACTCACATGATCTTGGCTGAAGGGAGAATTTTCAATACATCAGATTTACCATATAACAAGGAATGCTTTAACTGAATCTTAAAGTAGTCCCTGCCAGAGCTTAACATTTGCCGAGAGATACATCGGTAAAAACCCTGATCTTAATGTTAAACGTAATCGCCTAACAGTTTCTACGAGGCGATCCATTTACACGGGAAAAAGTTATTTGAGAGCACAATTCACTGTGCCGTGGGCAATATTTTAATTCCAGTCCCTAAAACAAGCTGTATTGGATGCTTATGGCAATATGCAGAGGTGTGACGTAGTAAAGAGAAACAATCTGAAGAAATGAGCGCGTTGCAGAAATATAGATACAGCTTTTGATGAAAACGAATGAAGATACATAAAAAAATGAGATGTAAAAATTAGCGCTTCAATAATTTGAGGTGTGCACATTTTTCACCTTATATGTAGGTTTTAAGCTATATACATATGCATATATAAATTTTAGATGGAAATAAATTTTATAATGGTATCTATTAGAAAAGTTATTATTTTCCAATTTCATTGTAATATATTCAGATTACAAATCAAATTAAAAAAGGCAGAATTATTGATGACGTGGTTAGAAGTACAAACTTCATTTTAAAACTCCAAAAATTGACCAAGCTGTTACAATTCCTTGCAGGCAGGAGATAAATCTGGGTTACAAACAAAAAAGGAAGTAAACACTTTTCTAGCTCTCTGACTTTCCGTACCGTACTGTAAAACAAACAAAATATATAGAAGTTTGCACGTGTAAAGTCTCAACATTATACCGCTGAAATAATACACTCCCAAAATACTCCCAAAGATCCCTATAAATCGCTAATATTGTCTACAACGAAAACATATCTTATTCTCTTTATGCCTAACATATTCTAATAATTATTTTTTACAATTGTGTATAAAATTTGCTTACAAACATTGGATTACTATAGCAATTATTCATCATCATTATTGCTGCCATACTCTTCGAGGTTGGGTGACTGAAAGTGACCACGATCACACTTCTTTCCATTATTTTCGGCCTTAAGCCAGTTGCTTAGTATGTTGGTACCTCCTTTCCACTCAAGAATGTTACATTTCCATTGCGTTCTTGATTCACCTTCTTCGTCTTTTTTCCCTTCTACATTGCCTTATCCATGAGCATCAGCATGGATGAGGATCGGTTAAAGACCGTTTAGGGTGCAAATGTACCCCAGGGATACTTTATAACCATATAATTTCTACTAGAGTGCATTAAATTTGCTCACATTTCATGACTTTTTATATATATATAACGTACTTCTTATGCTAAAATATCTTTTGTGTTTGTGATATGTAGGGGAGAGTGGGGCGGGTTGTCACAGGGGTGGGTTGTCACAGTGGCTTTTATTCAAAGGCAGTTATATGCCTAACGGTAGTTGTTATTATTTTCTGTTCTTTAAATATGATAAAACTTAATTTCAAAATTTGTTTGTATAATTGGCGCTAATTTGAAATGTATGCGTGTGTTGTTCATTTCTCTCTTTTTGAGTAAGTTTTTTGTTTTTATCATTTTTCGTCATATTAGTATAGGGTCATCACAAAAAAAAGTTCGTTTTTTTTCATTAAAAGTGTATTTAACGTGAAAGATTTATACAAAAGTAAACGTGTACAAATGGACATAAAATGTTTTATAAAACGTAGTCACCGTGTGCTGCAATGACTTCTCGGCAGTGATCGGACAACTTTACCGCTTGTTGTCT
>JAYRBW010082161.1:0-23331 GCA_036023295.1 Invenusta paracnida | reverse complement strand
ATCTAATTATGTATCCCAAGAAGAAACAAATGTAACAACATTTGGTTTTCCAAATGATTCTACTGAAGCTGACAGATAGAGCAAATGTTTACCAAATGATAATTTGACTGTTATCAAATATTCAGCTGTTTGTATAAACATTGGCCAGAATATTTTGAAAAAATATATTACTATAATGGTAATATGCGCCCAAAATACCCTCCTTCTATTTTCCCTTATGTACCAAAATCGTGTATTCTAAATCCAATACCAGCCAGAAGAGATGTAATGAATGAGAAACTGCCTTTATCTGTGAGATCAGCTGTTCCAGACGAAATGGAAGCATTCAACTCTTGATGTTATTAAATCTTGGAATGACTTTAAAGATAGTATTTCAAAGTGTGATGTAGTAATAGTATTAAATCTTTTAATTAAAGTGAAAGAAATCTATGTTGACCTATACTATATAAAAGATAGGAAATTAGAAGCGACAGTGACAATTGATAATGCTTTTCATATATAAGCAAAACATGTCAATACTCTCGTTAATGTGCGTCATCTACTTGGCTTCCAGTACCGCTTAACACGTGAGTCACAGATAGAGCCTAATAAGAGAAGTATGCTCATCTAACTTAAACATCGCTGAAGAGATTAATGAAAAATCACATAGAATATGGTACTATGTATATAGAAGACGGTGATGTTAAAGAAAAAATAAATTATTTGCTTGTAAATATCTGTTTGACTTTAATACATGCAAAAGGAAGAAGATACAGTGTAAATCAAATATTAACTGCGAGCCTTTTTTTATTTTGCCAGGAGATCAGCTATATCGTCTTCTTCGCAATTACTTATCACTACCTCATCCTGAAACAATAAAAATATTTAGGAGCACTCAACAGCACAGGATCGAAAGAAGATTGCTAATCTATAATAATAACAGACATGAACAGTCTCTCTGACCAACATCAGCGAAGGTTTATAATCTTCTTTGATAAAATTAATGTGCAAGCATGTATGTACAGTAAATCATGTATATGAATATGCTGAAGATGATTCCAGTGAAATGGCTAGAACTATGCTTGCTTTCATGGTGCGATCAGCAACATTTGGTGAAAATTTTGTGAGTAGAATTATTCTAATTCGTTCACTGAAACCAGAAATGCTAATTCAGCAGATCTATAAGAGTTATTGTTGACATCATTTATAAACAAAACGCTCAAGTTATTTGCTGCATCTGTGATGGGCATACAACCAATGTAGCTGAATACAATACTTTAAGACAATCCACCTTGAAAGACTCCTTCCCATGGTCAATGAAAAGCTCACTTTGAGAAAGTGATCCCATCTATTTAATATTTTATCCTGTCCATGTTTTCAAAAACCTACGTAATAACTGATTACGGAAAAAACAAAAAAGCTGAAATTTGTTGACATAGAAGATGGTCGAACAGTTACTGTTAAATGGAAGCATATTGAATGCTTGCATAAAAAATAAGCTACTAATGTTGTCAGGGTCACAAAATTATCCTGCAGATTTTTCAATCCATCAACTCTTGAAAGGCAAAAAGTCAGTCTAGTTTTATATATTTCCAATAAAAAACCTGTGTTACTTTACATCTGAATGACAATCTTGACACTAGTTTTTCTCAGCAATATGGTTAACATGTAAAAAATTCTTAATGTGAAAAATGCCACAGCTTTTAGAAGGCTAAATGATCCCATGAGAGCACCAATAAATCAATCTGATCATCCAAATTTAATTTTTCTGTCTATGCTTGCAGAGAGCATTAAGATTATGAAAGGTGGTAATTAAGGTGTATCAAGATTCAAGTCTGATTAGCGAAACAATAAATGCTTTGATTCACTCACTAGCATAATAGAAATTTGTAAGAAGCTCTTGTCATATGGATTTAACTTTGTATTATTGGGAAAATTTCAATCCGATAGGCTCGACGGAGAATTGGGGGTATATAAGTAAATTTTTCTCATGAAAATACATTTGTATCAGTTTGAAAATGGTTGTTAATTTGTTACCTGTTTTAATGTTTGTTTTATTTTTTAGATATATATATGTATGGTCAGTTTTTTTTTCAATATATTTAGGTACATAGTTACATTGAAAGTACAATAAATAAAATATTCTAAAACAACGGAAAATATATTAGCTTCATGTTAGTTTCATTAATATCAATACAAAATTGGTGGCTAATATGATCACTTTAATTTCTAATAATTTTAAGAAAAGTTATTTTTATAAAACAGTGTGTGTCTGTATTATTATTATTATAGCTATACCTAGGTACTACATCTGTAATGATTACATCTACTATTTACCCCTATTATTATTGCTATAATAATATACAGGTAACCTTGATACAATCTTTATTTTCAGGCAATTGAATGAAGATAGCTACCATCTGTCTGTGGACCAGATTCAGTTGTATTCCAAATTGATTGAGAATAGCTAAAACTTTACAACTCATCGATCCGAGTGTTGCATGAAAGAGTTCTTAGACAATGAATTAATGACACTCGACGACTGTGTTACAAACACCCAACACTATGCTGCTGGATAGAAGCATTCAAAGAATATCTTCCAAAATATGATCTACCAAATGTCTACCAAGACCTACAAAAATCACTGTCTCGGTGTTTACTGAGTCGAGGTTGCTTATTAAATCCTCCAGATTGGCTCTCAATGTTTACAGAACTGTGCTTCGCTATCTTTAAGTTCTGTCATGTTATTAGTTTTGGAATTCGTTTTAAAAAACTCTTTCTGCATATTCCTGCCACAGTCTATGGTAATCAGCAGACTGACCTTGGCATAATATCTATTTCTCAAAGACTTGTTAATATATATTTTAAAGGTACTGTTGCGAAATCAAACAATATTCCTTCTTCTAATTTTGACAAACCAGATCATAAATTACGAAAACTGACTTCTCAGTAATTTAATATCTAAACCAGAACTTGCAAGCTAGATAAATTTTGATATATTATTAAATTATGTCAATAATAATCATAATTAATTATTATTTTTGTAATATAATATATCAATTCATTTTGTGCATTTCATAACTATCAAATTTAGTATATTATGATGCATTAATTCTTACAAAAAATTGTTGTATAGTAATGTTATTTCTTGATAAATTAGTTTAATATTGTAAATTAGATATTGATTACTGGATATTTTTCACATAATATATTTTGAATATTATTAATTATACATAATTCATTCTTTATCTAGCTACTGATAATATTGTAATATCCACATATTTTAAATACTTACCTATATACATATATTTTATTATTCAGAGCCATTATTTTGTTGGCTGTATTATATAATTATGTATGTAGTAGTATCGAATATATATAATATATATATGCAATGATTGTTTTCCATTTTTTATCAAAATATAGATTAGTATTATATTGTATTATATATCTTTTAAGCTATTAATATAAGGAAGTTATACATTTTTAGAAAGCTAGGAAAATATACTAGTGTATAATGATTGTTTTTATAAAATAGAGAGTTTTATATATAGTCATTTTATATATAATCAAAGTTAAAGAGAGCCGCTTTTTCTGGGAAAATTGAAATCACTAAATATGAATTTGTTTTTGTTTGTATATTATTATTTTTAGAATTCATGCTTAAAGGATATTTTAGAAATAAGTCAGAAACATCCTCAAGAATATTGTATCTAAATTTTATGACAATATATTATAGAGTTCGTTAGTTATTCGATTTTTTAAATCGGTCTACCAGCTTTTTTATACTGAATTGGGAGTTCACCGTCCTAATAATAATAGAAGTCCTTGTTTCATGTAACGTATAAAGTCAAACTTTGAAAATAGTCTGTACAAATTATTGGATGAGAAAGTCATTCAACTTTAGTTTTTGTAAACATAATATACTAATTATTAGAAATATTATAATATAATATTAGAAATATGTCCTTCCTTATATTATAATATACTAAGTTGTGATAATTTTAAGTGTCATTAAATAGTACCGGGTATTGTTTATACCTACATTTATTAATTTAATTAATAAAAATGTAACGTAAGTCACATGCAATTGCCCATATGTAGATGCATCTAGTGTATTAGATAGATAGAAAATGAAAACCTATTAAGGATAAAAATAGCTTTATATTATAAACATTATCTTTTACTAAATGTTTTCAAAATCAGTGAACATCTACTTATTATATTGGTAAATTTTACTAACAAGGAGCTATTTTTGAATCTGAATGACTCCATTAGTATATTTTGTAGTTCTTCTTTAATTTTTTTTATAGCCGCTCTTTGTGGCCTCATGCATTAAAACTGTATTCGATATATGTATGTACATAAAATACTCTATATTTCATTTCTTTGAATCGATCAAAGTATTAAGTATATATATAAGAACTGTATATAATAAACGATTTTTGAATTAAAGGTTTTTCTATTTAAATGAATTGTGTGTGATATTTTGTTCATCGTTTAAAGTTTGTGTATTTCTTATTTTTAAACCTATAGAATGTTTAGCTTCTAATATTTTAATACAATTACTAGCAATAGCCTTTTCAGTAGTAATCACCAATTGCTTCAACTAAATTGACGATATAAATGTTGCCGTGTTTTACCAATTGAATACATGGCAAATTCTACAATAAATCAGTAAATTTTTTCTTCAAATCAAGTTGTGTCACTTGTCGAATTCTATTTACCAGCCAATTTTTGTACTACTAGTGCTGCGCTTTAAAACTTTAAATTTATATAGAAATTGAACTAAGATAGAAATTAATTACTATACATGCCTCATGGATGTCACATCAATCGACTAATGCCCTATTTGGTGTATTAGTAATTGCACAAAATATTGGATACACACATTGGAGTAATTTATAAATTGATACGAAATACGAATCATGGTTAATTAAAACTTTCGATTGGAAGAAATTAAATATGTCTAATAAATATATATATTCCACGAATCCTATGAGTTAAATAAGAGTCATGACATACTTATACATGAAAACATAAATTACCCTAATAAATATAAAATACAATTTTAATGGCGATCTAAAATACAATAAGTAATCTATTTCATGTTTTGCATTTAATCTATTCTATTACTTTATTATAATTAAACCTATAGACACGACTATTATATATAATGTATGCGAAAATGTACAATTAATGTATAATATGTACGTTAATACAATCACTAGATCCGAACAGACTATAGAAAGGAATTATGCAATTCTATTCTTGGGTATTAATGGATTAACATTACATTTTAGTGACCTAAATTATATATCTATCTCATATAGTGACAGAAATATGACCGAAACTGTAAATTAAAATTCGAATATATAATATATTTTTAATATACTTGTGATTGCTTTGACTAATTAAGCGAACATGTACACAATATAAACTATCGAAGTTTTATGTTTTGCGAGATGCATAAATTAGTTATTTAAGTTTTTATAAATTTAATGCTTCACTAAATGAAATATATCATTTGGCAGTTTTAAATACATTCAAATCACCAATAAGTATATATTTACAATATTAATATATACATAGGTATATATGTATATAACATTATGTTGACTTCGCCTGTAGAAAATGTCGTTATCCGCATTTTATTGTGATTACACGTAAAATCTGGACAAATCAAATTTAATTTTTTATTTAAAATTTCCTATAAATCTATCCCTATATTATTTTCATTCAAAAGTACATTTCATAGAACTTATTCATTGAATGCATAAAATATCAAATTTGATTATGAAATTTTACTAAGATACTATGTACGATACATTTAGTTTTCCCACAATTATCTCAATAATAAATTGGAAAAGAAGTAGCAATCCAAAAAGTATAATTTAATTTATAGTAATCTAGAATAACCCAAAAAATAAAAGGGATATTTACAATAACATGAATAAAATAGAAATGATAAAAGACAATATACACAGACGAAAAATATTAAAAATATTTGAACAGCCAATTAAAAAAAGTCAAAATATCGAAAATGCACGTCCTGTACAGGATAAATTACAATTATTTATGTGTAAAATATCATTTAAAGAATTAACGAAATGCTGTATAAAATATGACGAAATGAAATAATGACATTACTGATATAGGCAAAAAATCTATAAAACAATGTGTATAAATATATACTAATTATATAATATACTGCTTATTGATTACATGAAGTAGTATAAATTTAAAACAATATACTCATTATTTTAAGCTTTTATAAATACAACTTGCTGTATATCGTACAACTCATATTGTGAAAAGTGAGAATATAATGTTGCTGCTTTGATTTAAAATCATAAATAAAACAAGAATTGAAAGTTCGTTATGAAATAAAGCGATCTTGTTTAATTTAATAAAGAGCACTCAAAATTGAATGTTCTACAATAACATCATGAAAACTTAAATCAAGTTTACTAAAGAAATGCTATATACGTTTTAATGACAGTCGAGAACTATGTGAAATCACGTAGTCCACGGTGATAGTTTATAGTATAACATATTGAATTACAATGAAAGAAAAACTGAAACGTGGAAGTTTATTGAGATTTCCATTCTAGTCTCCCTTATGTTAGCAAATATTAAAATTGTATCAAGCAAATTTGTATATTTTAAAAATTAAATTGATTTGAAATATATTGAAAGAAAAAATTTTAAAGCTTGCAAGAGTCGCTATAAAGCAACTAAATAACTTACTAGCTGTAAAGAATAAATTACGTGAAAAGCAAAATACAATTTGTTCATTACCAAATACTAAATTGAATCTTCAGAATAATAAATTAACAATGTCGAGTAATTCTTCGAAATATTTCGAAAATATATATTTAGCATAATGAGTCGAACTTTTATTAAAGCCTTAACATATAACTTGCGTATAAACCTTAAAAGATGTCATGTGACGCTATAAAAGCTTTGCTGAAATAATATTTTCTGTGTGATGTAATTAATACATATTCAAAATATTTGATTATATAATTTGATGATTAAAATATCATGTTATGTTGATAGGTTTGCAAATCGTAATACATTAACAGTTTAAAACTTGCCACACATTAAAAAAATTGATTACATATTTCTGACAATTATATTTTAAATCTGTAGTACGACTGACCGTAAAATGCAATCTTTTATTCGAAAATATATTTCAATATCACAATTAATGTCTATTTCCACGGGAAAATTACTATCACGTTTTAGAAAATCGAACATTTTTCATGGACCACTGCTGGATATTTACATAGAAAATGTGCTATTGGCAAACAGACTAAAATTATAGATATAAACTAATCATTTTGTTAAAGAGAACCTTAAATTATCTGTCATATGGATTCTCAGCATACTGACTAAACACAAAATGAGCTGTTTCATGAAGAAACCAGCTAAAAAAGTAAGTCTGCTTCCTCACACATTGAGGACGAAAACGAGTGACCATCTCCCGTGTAAACACCCAGGTCGTTACCATTAGAAACAGGCGGCGCGAACGCTTCGCCTCGATTCCTCGCAGCTGCAGCGGCAAATTCAGTGGAATGTGCAATCCAGTTGGGTCGTCGTGGTACAGACGGGGACTGAGCTGCAGCCGTTGGCACTGACGACCGTTTACTGCCCCAGTTGAAGTCGGTGTTTGTGCTCTGTCGAAGAGTGCGCTTAGATGGACTAGAGACACTCTTAGCCTTGCCTGATAAGGTAAAAGTGGTCTAGGTAATTTCAGTTTATTTAGAAATTTACATTCGAAATAAAATATACATCATAAGTTATCTTATTTTTAAAATTTCGCATTTAATAGCATTCAAAATATTTCCAGACTGTTGAGTTCTACTATACTAAATTCAAATTATTGAATATTGTAATTCTTTTGTAATGTATCAATATATAAAAGTAATAAAGTTTTTATTCATTGAATTTTAAAAGCATATAATAAAACACTTTAGTAATATTAAAATTACATAGACTGGTATCTTATAATATGCAGAAATTTATTATATGCATCAGGATTAAATATATGTAACATAAAAGTGAACATAATATAGAAGCAAAGGACAATATACATAAAATTACATATTTCAATTAAGGAAAAAACATTACAAATAATAGTACCTACTGTCAATAAGAAATAGTATAGTAAACAAATTACATCATAAATACTTGACTAAAATCAGTTAAAAATCATATTAAACCACAATAAGAATATAACTACATATAGTTAAATGTATACCTAAAAATAGAGCAACACTGTTATATAACATTTTAAATGAAATTGCTTACTTGATATTCTGCTCTTATTACAGATATCTGTTAATACTTCTTTTATTATCAACGTCTATAATCTCTAATCCCGTATTTCAACCTGACCTGCCAGCAACATAATATATTTCTCGAAATGTACGACTGCTTTGCTTCATGACTCAAAAATAACACAGCAATTATAAAAATGGAATTTTATAATAGCCAAATTAAAAATTATGTTTCGAGTGTCATAAATGTGGTGTATGTGATAATTTACGAGTAATATATATAAAAATAAAAATATGGGTATAAAATTTAAGTAATATTATTGATTTTTATGAATAGCATATTATGTAAGTATAGTAGGTACCTACACATAAAATAGGCTAAACATATTATACAATAATTACGCGGTTCTATATTAAACTAAACTTAGTTGCCCAAAGTATTTTGATATTTTTAATAGAACAGGTACGATCGCTATAATTAAGTAGACTTAACTGTATAAAGAAACAAAGAGGTGTTAAAATTATTCTAAATTTAGGATATTTACGATTTCATCAGTAACCATGAGTACATTTAAAACTATTTTTGAAGTATCATGTAAACATTTTCAAAGATGACCATTAATAGAAAAATAAAAATAAGCATATAATACCATAACTCCATGGTAACTAACGTAATCAGCAAGAGTCTTCTCTACATAATATAATGAGAATATCCCTATATACGTCGCGTCTATTTAAAGTAACACTATATCTTATATTGATTAAACTACAGTCAGGAAGAATTCTGAAGGGAGAACAATACAGCGCCCTAGTATGCATAATAGACTGGGAGTTGGGTAACTTGACGCATTTTGAGAAAGCTTAGAGAGACGGAACACAAAAGTGGAAAGAACTAGTCGAGAAGGGGAGGGAATTATCTAAGCGACCAATCAAAGGCGTCCAGACATACATACACAGTACAGTCTAAGGGAGAGGAGAGAATCCACTGCAGCAAGCTTGGTGAAATGCGTCGGGGAAAACAGTAGAAAACAAGGAAATACCGCTAATACTCCAATATGTATAAATATATATCGACAGGTTTGATTATGGCTGAGTGAATAGAAGGGTGAACGCCCAATTATTGTCATACAGGTACTTTAAAATTAGTACTAAATTAGTAGGCAGGTACCGTCCACTGGCCGCTAACTCATGATCGCTAATCGGGTGAATCCCCCTCATTGATTTTCTATGAGTCGATAAGCTAAATATGACAGTGTAACCATAGCTTTCCAAATGGCTGTTTAATTAACCATCAATACTCTTACTGGTAGGTAAGACTGAGTACAGGGCAGGCATCACTCCAAATTAAGAAAATGTACTCTAAAACAACGAGGCATTTAGGATTATTATTAGTTAAATATAGGTAATATGATAGTAGAAATGAAAAAATAAATAAATATCCACAAAAATTTTTTGACGAAGTATAAATTATCTAGAAATTATTCATAAAATGTACAAAAATTTATTTTCTAAATATACTATTTAAATTGTTGTATTTAATCTAATTATTTATACAAATATAGTTTAGATATGATTTAATATTAAGTAACAGTATTTGTAACCTAAAATAAATTATACATATATTATTCATATTATTCTCAGAAACTTCGGTCAGTTCAAATAATGTTTCGAAGCAATTTGGTACGTATTTTGCCATCTACATTAAGTATAATAAAATGAGATCTGGGAGCTAAAATAAAAAAATGCAATTTTTCAGTTATTACAAATATTACGTACCTTCGACTAACAAAATAGACTTAGTACATACATTTTAATATGGATACAATTACCTTTTTATATAATTTCTCCTATAAATAATTAGAATTTTGGTATTCATTATCTCATAATTCTTGATAATAAAAAGATAAATTAGCTCTAATTGGATTAGTTCATATTAACATCAGTATATCTCTAATATAGTAAATATCATAATTCTATTAATTAAGAAAATTGATATAATTCTTTAGCACTATCAATAAATATCTAGACCTTTATTGGGGATTTTCGAAACAAAATAAGGTTATGCATTGTAATCTTTGTTGATAAACACCCACGAGGGCTACGTGATCAGCCATTAAAAATTTCTATTTTGTCAAAAATGAAATTTGAATAAATATTATTAATGTATATACTTCATGTTACTGTTTGAAATATTTGTTTTTACTGAAAGCGTATTGTATACGTGAAATTTTGGAGTATTTTCCAAAAAGCAAACTTTATTATACACCAAATTTGATGATTAATTATGCTTAGTTTATTGCGGAAAAATTATGAACAAAATCGATAAAAAATCGGTAGGAAAATAATTTTAACACAATTAAAAGAATTTGGGAAGTTTAATAACAAAACGAAGATATAAGTTATTGGGATGTGAAAGTGAGAAGTGCTTAAGAAGTAGATACATACCTCTAGTATCGGTGGAAAGAGAATCCTCAAACTCTTCCTCATCGCTACTTCCAAAATCTGGCGATGAGTAGCCCTCTAGACTATCAGTGTCCATGTCCGAAGGCGGCGGAGGGGAAAAGCAATCAATGAGGTCCTCCTCCACTCCCGGTGGACGGGGGGAATGAGGCATCTGGTCCAAGAGGAGAGATGCCTCACTAGGATAAGTGTGCACTGAGACCAGTCGTTGGGGGGGCAGAAACTGGAGTCGGTTCTTCTGAAAACCAGGTGGTGACAAGGTGTGTATTTAAGCTCTTGAACGTATTGTATTAAAATGTTGATTTCATAAGTGTAATCAAAAAGTCAAAAACAAGATGTAAAAAAAAAGAAGTAGATTATAAGTTTTTAAGAGAGTAGTGTATATTATTATTAATATAATTATAACTACCAAAAAAACTCTTTCATGTATACGATAGATCTAACACCTGACCCCAATTCTGATATCTTCCTCTAAGTCAATATGGCGAAACTATACCTTCATTCAATTTCATTACCTTATTAATTACGTATATTACCTCATATACCTTCCGTATTCAGGTATAAGGAATTCACAAATTCAAACAAGTGTACGAACATTAGTTTCATGGATCCATTTAAATACCAACCGAGTTAGTCCCGCTTAATAAAAAAGAAAAATATAACAAACTTGTTTATTAATAAAACAATCTGCACAGAAATTGGAATATAAATAGAATATTTATTTGTATAAACAGCAGAACTTTGCTATTCACATTTTTAACCGTTAACGATTTCGTACTCTTAAATATAGCTTAAATTGTATATATTGTTATAGAAATAATATTATTATTGGTTGTATCTATGACTAAATATTGTTTCTTGCATGTTATAAATAAAAATAAAATTCTATAAAATATATTATTATTATCGGCGCTATTATACGGGACTTTAAACGAAAATAAAAAGACATCTTTAATTCAAACGCATCGAGTCTGTGCGTATATTATGAGTTTAGAAATATATTTAAGTTTGGTAACCAAACAGATTCTAATAAATAGCGAATTGAATTTATTAAATACATATATATGTATATCAATATAATATCTAAAAATAAGTAACTAGACTAGTTTTAGATCAAAAAAATTATATAGATACCTCCATAAGTTTCACAACTGTGTCAAGGAGGCTCAAGACATTTACATCAATTAAAGCTGTGAAACACATCACAAGAGTATTGTAGCTTAACAATTAATATGCAAACGTTATTTATAATCAATACCAGTTTAGTAATTAAAGTTATTGAATTGTACTGTATTATATATAAAAAATGCTCTTTTGAATTATATTAAATTAGAAATAAACCAGAATAAATTTAAAATAATTAATAAATAAACCAGATTTCTATCTACCCTGTCTAGATTAAATGTTTGGTGTGCTATCGATGTAAGTTGAATTCACAAAAGTATTTTACTATATTTATGGATATTCATGAGCAAGATATCTTTAATGAAATCATGTTATGCCTGCAAACATTCTTTATTTAGTACAGCTAAAATTTTCACATTTCAAAATAAAGTTGCATACATAAAATATTCATAAAAAACCTATAATTGCAAAGGATAATATTCAAGAACTATTTAATACATGCGAAATTTATTTAATATCTTTTGTAGTTTATATCTAAATATGTATAATAATATAATATATTTATTTAATTCAATCCATGATTGTTTCTATATAATTCAAAATTTTTGCTACAATATTCAAATAGCACTTACTTGTTATATGTTTATGTACATAATATAAATGAAGGGGAAAAGCTAATTCTATTGAATTTACTACCAATTTAATGCATTCAAGAGTGCAACAGATATATAAGTTTGAATATATGTTACAGTAAATTTATGCATTAAAAAAAAATACAAATTATATAAAATGTTTTATTATTAAAATCCGTTACACTTCAGTAACTATATATAGTTAAAACCTTGAATTTTGTAAACCGTTGTTATACTGGATATGACAAATGAAATTAACAACGATTTAAGATTTACATCAAACATTAAATATGAATAATGTTTAGAAAGAACCCGTCTTAAGAAAACAATTAGTCGCATGTTTTGATTTGCGTGACTATTATACAAATATAGTTTCACATTTGAAAGAATAAAATAAACTAATGGTCCTAAAAAATATAATACGTAGAATATAAACAGAACAATAAAAATTGTCTATACCTAATGCAAATGACAAAAATATTAAATAATCAATAATAAAAACTAAACTGAGAAATATTTACATATATTTAAGTACATAGAAAATATGGTGACATGTGAGAAGTCATTCAGTGACTATCAGGAGATGCATGATTTTCTCAGTTCTCCAGGGAAGCAGCTCAAGATTAAAACGTGTTTTGTTCAATTAAGTAATTTAAAGTATATTTTATATACAAAGAAAATTTAACAATCACGTTACTAAAAGACCTAAACACATGTGTTTTAAGATTGAATCGATAAAACTACCTTACTACGTTTCACTTACAAGTTAAAATAACACGACTTAATATCTAAGTTTAATTATTATATAAGTATACGAATACTTTAAATACATTAATATTTTCATTTTACGCGTACAATCGATATAACAAAAATCATAAACACGTCAATTTTGGAATGAAAGAGCGTTCATTTCTTTTCTGTTTTAACTGTTGAAAGTTATTTATACATATAAATATATATAAATGTAACTGTTTCTGTCTAAAACTAATCAATTCTTTAAATACAGTGGATTCCATACTCGTTTCTTTAGTATACTATATGCAGCGTGTTCATTAAATAACCGAACCCAGTATTATATTATAGAATTAAAAACATGGGATTATATACAATCAAATGTAAATTGTTATGTATTCCATACTGCAATAGAAAATAAAAATCTATGATATTGAAATTGAAAATAAAAATTTTCATGCGGAAACTGTATGGCAAGTGAGGTAACTTTGTTGATGTTGAACACATAAGCGTTGAACACTTAATTCAGAAGAGCGATTTTTTGTCATAAAACTTACTTTGCAAATCATAATAGCTATAAATCTGTGCACAATAACTAACCATTTTAATAAGTCAACAACCTTATTACAAAATTCAACACAACAGGCTCAGTTGTAAATATCCAGCCATCTAGACGACAAATATCTGTTCGGACTGATGAAACCAAAAATATCGTGTTGAACATATTACTAAATTTAATAATTTATATTTCATTGTATATAATTCAACGTTTTTAATTCTATAATATAATTCTAATTCATCAATCATATCTTTTATATCTTTATAATAATAATTATACCTAACTGTGATTCTACTGGGTTCGGTTATTGAATATTTAGGCTCATTTTTATAATTAGGCCTTGGTAAAATGAACATCCTGTATATATATGAGCATTTACAATGAAATAATCGTGGCCAATGATAATAGGAAGAATCGTAGTAGATTACGTTGTACATTATGCGTAGACTTTAATAAATAGAAGTAAAAAATTATACGTGTGAGATCAATGTATATGAGTGAAAAGATAACTGCATGTTACACACAGATATATAACTTTGTTTTAAAAAATTCAGACAGTAGGATTAATGCAAATTAAGCAGTCAAATAAAAAATCAGATTCATTACAAGGTATCCTCGAATGTAGCATATTCAAAATAAAAATTTTATAAACATAAAATAACTTAGAAAATATCATGCTTTCATGTATACTGTAAAACTCATAGCATAATTAGAAAGTAGCAAAATCGATTAAACCTACAGTCTTCTACCACTTTCTACCTTGGTTATAACGATAAAGCAAAACATGAGACTAACCTGCGATTTTATATTGAGTGGATTTTTCAAACACGACTTCAACTTGTAAACATCCTCCGTTTCATTTAGCGTATCATCGTCCTCATCAGAAAGATCATCGGCTTCACCAAAACTATCCCCTCCCACACTAACATTTTCTGAAAAATCCGCTTCAGCAGCCTCACGCGTTCCTTTGGCAACTAGACGTCTTGCTTCGGAGATTACATCAGCGTCAGGCGTTGCTATGGCAGCATCAGGTTTGTCCTCCCGGTAACTGTCCCAAAATGTTCGCTGAGCTGCCATTTCAGTCGACATGGAACCAAAACCAGATTTTGTAGGTGAATTGGGGTTCACTAGCACTGATCCGACAACAATAGGAATAGAAGAACCAATATTCTTAAAATTGGAATCTGTTGTAAAAATCCAGGATTTCGATCTCCCAGTAGGTTCTTCTGATTTGTGAACCACGCGTCTAGCCTCGTCAACAAACGACTTTGTTTTTAGTGGCAAGAAGTCATGGGATGATGAAATTGACTGTTTTTCGAAGACGTTTTTGTAGTCTGCTATACTATCAGCAGTTTTAGCATCACTAGAAACAATTTCTGGTGTGTACGGTCTCACTTCAACAACAGTAGCAGGTGTCTTTCGAGGGACTTGTGGTGAAAAAAAGCGTCCAACAGAGGACCGATTATCCCCGTTCGAGTGAGTCACTAAATCATTTCTTTCAGGTGTGTCGGGCTGATTAACAAAATTTGATTGACTTGGAATTACTTGCACAGTTCTATTGGAAGTTTTAATACCTGATTGGTGTTTAAATAATTGGATAGATGAGGAAGAAGTGAATGAAGTTCGGCGAACAATTGGAGGTTTTGCAGAAGTTGCCGGAGTAGGTAGAGTTGAATAATTATGGAGGATTTCAGTTTTTCGGGGCTCATTTTTATAATTAGGCCTTGGTAAACTGACTGATCCACTACTTATATTCTCAAATAAATTACGTGTTGAGGCTACAATATTCTTAATTGGTAATTCATTAAGTTCTATACTACGACTTTCAAAGGTTCCAATACGATTGAGAAACGTTTCTGAGGATGAATTTCTTAATGAATACTGCTCTTGTGGGAAAGACAATGAATCTGGAGGAAACTTTTTATTCTCATCTCCACAACTTTTTATAGAAGTCTCCCAGCTACCAGAAATTGAAGAGGAACCAGGGGAGGTGAGTGTAAGATTGAGTTCCGACGTAGTAAAATTTCTGTTTTTGCGCAACGTCGACTGCGAGACAGTTGGCAGTTCAGAGGAGGATTGAAATTTGGACGGTAGAAGATCAAGTTTCTTTAAATCCCGTGGTCGTCTATTTATCGCCGGCGAAGATGATGCCGAAGCAGATAAGTGCTCAGGTTTTCCGAATCGTCGTGGTATAGCAGGAGATGATGTGCAGGAAACTGGAACAGAAGAATTAACACCACAACCAGAAGAAGAGAGTTGGGTGAACTTGTTTTTGAGTAAATGAACGATTCCTGGTCGAAATGTGATATCTGTGTCGTGGTCAACAGAGGGTTCCCTCGATGGCAAAGTTCGCACTCTGTCACGTGAGGCGGTTTCTTCGACTTCCTGAACCATTCGATCTATATTGTAGCTGCCTCGGTGGCTGACATGGGACATATCTGCCTTTTCAAAATTTGTCTAAAAAGAAATAAAACAATGCATTAAAATAAACGCAATTTTAAATAGTAGAGACAATGTGAGTAAAAAATCAACAAAACTTATAATATATAATAAACCTACTAAAAACTTCGAAGATATTTGTCGCACTTTTCTAGGATGTTTGTCGATATTTAACATGTTTATCAAATTAAGTTAAATATAATTGAACGTTAATGAAAGTATCGGTTCCACTATTTTATCCAAATATTACATGTTTCCATTTCGCACTAAAATATCTTAATACTTATACTCGCAGAAAAAATATGACATTTTTAACGATTAGGCCAGTCTTCTTAGAAAGAAATAATAAAACACATCTGTTGCTAACTAGACAAAGCATACATTGGGTGATATTTCCATAAGTATAATTATGGAAACAGACGTCAATTGCCTAAAAAATCTACAGGATGTAATTGACACATAATTATATATAAGCTAAGACTAACATTTCTTAAAATATATTTATACAAGCAATATAAAACTCATGGAACATCATAAGCAGTCAATATTTCTATTGAAAACTGTAAATGCATAGCACAATAAATACAACAAAGTTAAACCTAATCCATTTTGCATAAACGGTTTTAATGATTCACTATTCAAAGAAATAACTCAAGGAATCAGTTACGCACAACTCATTTTCTTGTTTAAAGGTCAGTTAATTATGTATGTACAATAATATTGTAAAGTATGAGATACGAGTGACTTTTAATAACTGTTAAGCATATATATAAGAAATACGAATTTTAAACATATTAAAAAAATAAAACCTGATTATTACAATATGTAATGTATAAAGTTTTTATTAAATACTATATCAAAAATGTTAAAGACATAATAATTGAGATTATTTCTTTGTGTGATTTGCAATTGATTAACAATAATAAATTTGATCAAATTGTATTGTTTAAAAAACTAAGGTAAATTAAAATATAATACAAGTATAATCTTCACATGCCAAATAGAAAACATAGTAGCGATTATTTAAATTATATATACAGTGTAGACATTTTTATATTTAAAACATCAGCTTCACAAATATAAGAATATTACAAAAACTTAAAATACAATATTTCATAAATATGTATTAAACACAAACATATTAATTTTTAGTTCTCTATTACATATATAAATCTACTAATATATATAAACAGTATTTTATACAAAATTTTAATTGAGATCCAGTTAAAATATGTATTGAATAGAATGAACAGCAAAATTAAAAACATTTATAATTTTAAAAATAAACATTTTAACGTTTTTAATTTATGGCTTTTTTATTAATCGTCTTACTTGTTTTTAGTTATCATGAATTGATTAGTTTTGTATTATTATATTTTAGACAAATTTACTATCATTTGAAAAATGATATAAGATATTATATTGAATTTGAATTAAACATTCTAAAAAACAATTTTATTTTTATAGTAGTGTCTCATAATTTAACAACCAATAAAAAAGTAAAAATTTTAAAACTTTATTTAATATATATTTTACTATATGCCACTGACAATAAAATATCTTGGAATATATATAAGAACCAAAATATCAAATTATCAATAAATAAGTAACAAGGAATGATTGTTGTGAATTGTTATTGAATACTAGTAAAACTATATTGTCTGTATACAATTAGTCTGTTTGAATTGATAGAAATTCCGTACTCAGTGACAGTAATATAAGAATACCTTCAAAACAACCATTATTTTTAAGGGAGCATAAAGTAGTTGTAGCATGTCAACTTCTATTTAGAGGGTTCAAAATCTTTATTTTTCATATCATACCTGCCTTATAGAACACAGTATTGTAAAATAGAGGTCTTACATATATGATGAAAAATATAAAATGTGCAATAAACCTAATTTGATTAATTTACACTATTCTATGTCAAATTATATTACTATACATAAATTATATGGTATTACATATATTTATTAAATATAAGTAATATAGCATCCATATATAATAGTAAAATAACTAGTATAATAGTATAACAACTTTGTTGATTAATAAGTATAATTCTATGTCAAATAATATTACTATATGTAAATTATATGGTATTACATAGATTTGTTAAATATAAATAATAGTAGCGTCTAAGTATATATAATATATTATATCAAAATATAACATATCTAAAAGGAATGTATATGTCCACATATCTAATATAACGCTAAGTATAGTTTTTATGCAATCTTTTATTATTAGCCTATCCTATTAGATCATGTGCTGGTAAATGCATATTTGACACAATTATTACACCATATTCATAAGGCATAAAGTCTACAAAAAAAAGTAATAAATAATTAACTTTGTATTTTAATTTTACTTTTAAATGGCATTTTCTATTACCTTTTCAGTTTATTTATAACTGAAGTATATACTAATAAATGATGCTTATTCTTAACATTTATATATAAGTTATGTCAGGACAAAATGTAATTAAGTAAATCAAAATATAATCAGGATAAAATTGAATATTCTTATTAATAATATTTAATTAATACAGAGTATAACAGTGAATAGTATTGCTATACTATTGTTAATTATTTAATCTGAATAAATAAGTAGCTGGTAATAACCATATTTCTAGGCTTATACAAAAACATACTTTTAAAGTAAAAATAGGTCTATATTATATTTTTAATGTATATAGTATTTTTGTATTCATTAATAGAAATGTAAAATAATGTGATTATACTTTAACTCAATCTGCTATATATTGACCTGGTTATGTTTTGATGTATATACAATTTGATGTGATTTCTAATTAAGATATTAAAACACATCTGCAGAGTTACAAAACAAAAGTCAAGAAATGAGCTTAAATACAACTTGTTAAAATAAGTCACATAGTTCAGCCATTGATATAAAAAAAAGATGCCAAGAATTATATGTTATAACGTTGACTATTAAGAGTCCATATAAAACAGATAAATATTTAAAATATATATACAAACTCTAAAGCTCATAAACAATTACATAAACATTGACTATTATATAATTTTATAAATATAATAGAGCTTGTAAAAATATATGTAATATTAATTTGTAATATTTTAATTTTATGAATTTTAGATATGTATATAATCTACATATTGATACTTATTGATACTTATTATTTAGATTTTTAATAGCTAACATTATAAAAATTGTCAATAAGTATATTTTTTTATAAATTTCATTAATTGTTAAATTATGTTTTATTTGATTTTGTCATTAAGTTTATTTGTTGGCTTTTATTTTTGTTTTGATATTGATTGTATATATTTAAATTATTCAATCCATATATTTAAATCTATAATTTTATGTTTTGAAACTTAATTTAAGGCATTTTTAATGTGATTAATTTCTATAAGTTAAAATTATCTATTTCCTTTATAATGTAAATTATATTTGATTCTACTAAATTAAAATATTTCATTTTGGAATAAATAATTGATTTTTTTAATTTAAAAATTATTAAAATATTTTGCTATATTAATATTTTTTATATTATATTGAAATAATTACATTTTGGTTTAATACTATGACTTTTATTTTTTTAATCTAATATATATTTTTAGACAATGCAATATTATTAAGCAACATTTTATTAATTCTGAAAATTCTATCTAAATTGATCACATTTAAAAAGATATAGGTAAATATAAACTTTAAAAAGCAAGATATTATTTTTTGTAAAATGTTATTAATAAGAAACTAATAATTAATTTCATATTAAGATTAAGATTTTTAATATACTCTTGTCTTATTTATTAAGCAGTAAAATATTTGTTTTCCTTATTATTATAATGACTAGAACTGCTAGATATTACTCAAGCTAATCAGTGGTGCTATTATTCTTGAGTTGACAATGCTACTATACTATATAATTATTTAAACTTTGATTATTTTTTTCAGGCAGTAAAATGTTATATATATATATATATATATCAGTGCTGTAACTAGCATGAGACATTTGAGGCACAAGTCTCCAATGCCCCACCTTCAGAATTATTTGGTATAATTTGAAAACATGGGTATTTAAAATATACTAAATAAAATGGTGCCCTTTTCAAATGATGCCTCCCCCCTTTGAAAATCCTAGTTATGGCACTGTATATATATCAATTTAAATAATATATAGTTAAAATAATAAATAATAAAATGATTTATTATTATAATTTTAAATTTATATATTTTTTTATTAATTTTATATTTAAAAGTTTAATTAAATTTAAGTGCCTTTGCTTACTTAATTTATATATTAATCTAGATTTATTAATAAATCTAAATTACTTATTATTATATAAAGGCAGAAGACTTTGAAACAAATTAATGGTCTAAGGATGTATTTTAGTAATTAATTTTTAAGGAATGAATATAATTCTAACTGAGTCTAAATAGTTTTTTATTTATTTATAAATAACAGGCTATTACTTAAATTATCATTAGTCTTTTTGTCTATCCCTTTGAATGTACTTGTAGAGATGTTATGAATTTAAAATAAAAAAAATAAAAAATATTACAATAAAATATTCTGCCTAATATAATTATAAATATGACAATATATTTTATTACAATATAACTCTGTATTTGACAGTTAGATATGTTTGTCAGAATATATTTTTTAGCACTCTTAGTCTTAATAAATTTCAAATTATTTATAAAAAATATAGTATATATAAACAAAATATATTCTGTTGGTTATAAGAACTTAGTTGATTGATATTATTATATGTATAATTATGGTGTCAATCAACTAAGTTCTTATTTAAAAAATGTTTCCTTTATACTTTTCTTTTCTTATTTTATATTATTTATTTATTATAAATAATATATTTTAATTTTGAAAATATTAGATGATAATATATTAATTATTATTTAATAATAATTATTAATATACTATTAATATTATTATTAATATTATTAAAAGTTTATTAATGAATATTTTTTTAAATAATGTTTAGGTTGTATATATTTAGATACATAATAGGCAGGATGCTCCATAGTAATAGCAAGTTTTGTTGTAACTTGTAATAGTCACTATACCTAATTACTATTAATAAAATGTTATGTTACTTGTCTACTATAGTAATTAGTATACTCTAAATAGTCTATGATGATAATCTTATATATATTGAATAAATTAAATAAAGTATGCTGCAATACTGTTGCATGTTTGGAAAATAATATAACAAATAAAATATAATATTAATACTGTCATTGTTGTGGTATAATATCCTAAAAAATCCTATATATATATATATATAGCCTTTATACTTTAACTGTGTGTTCTGTTACCTAAATTTGTAATATATATTCAACAAATATCAGTGATATACGTCACTGATAAATGTATTATTATATATTACTTATTCATACACAATTAACGTGCTCAATTTAACAAAAAGAGCTTAAATACAAAGGAAATAAAGTATATGTCACGAGCAACATATAAATTATAATTATAAGTTAACATTAACGATGAGTCATACAGTTTCAAAAGAGCGGTTATTTACAAAGTACAATTTACCATTAAAAAATGACATTTAAAAACAATAATGACATAATTAATAAAATATAAAAGTTTTACACATTTATTAACTAAATAATACAAATATGTAAATATATATATGATATGTAAATTTTATTTCACATCTCTGGTAACTTAGTTACATAGTCGCGCGGGTGGTTTAAAATTAGATTATTTTCTTCTATTTCAATGTAATGGCGACTTTAGAAATAAATGCAACTTCAATTGGACCACAAAAATGGAAAAATGAATCTCTGAATACAATAAGAAATACTTTAGGATTAATCCAAAAGAGTGATCGTTCATGCAGCATTGGAAGATCAATAGATCCTTTGCCACAAACACGAGAAGTTTTGGGTGAGTTAAGTAATAAAGAAGCTCTACGATATGGCAGACAAGTTCGAGCTATTTGTAATAAAATCAGAGAAAGCTTTCTTGCTACAAATGAAGAAATCAAGTCAATTTTATCTGTACGTTATGCGCTGGAAAAACAATTAGAACATGTCAGGAAAGACATCAAATTAAATCAAGAAAGCATTGATATTAGACAAGCCAGGCCAGCTAAAGAAAAGGTAATATTTACAATATAATAATATATATAATAATTACAGCTTATAAATAATTTTTTTTTGACACACATTTACTTCTGTACTCAAAGATTATTATGTTTAGTATGATAATGACTTATAATTATAAATAATAATTAATTTATTATATTTTAAATAATACTTTAATAATATTATAATTAAAATAATAAATATTATATTATTATGGTTTTCATTATTTTAATATTTTAGTATAATTATTTAAATCTATGGAATGACATCCTTCTATAGTTTTAATAATTCTATCTGGATATTATTAAAAAATTTAGGTATTTATACCTATACAGACCTCAATAATATTTTTAATATAATCACTTTAGATAAACTTTAAATTACAAAAGATACCAATTACTAATATTGACTAAAATTTGTATACTGTCCAAAATATTATTTATATATTTTCTTATCTTATAAATAATAACAAAATTTTGTTATACCATATTTTTTAAATAAATATTGTAATAATTTTCTTATATGAGTGATACATTAGATAGATTACTTAATTTATTGATATTATTAACTCTTTCTGATGTATATATTAAAGTTTGAAACAAAATTAAGAGTTGCAACAATTTTTATTACCAGACAAAAAGTTCATCTGAATAATGCCTTTATAAAATTCAACATTTAAATTAATAAATATGTTTGTACTATCCATTATTTACATTATCTCAGGCCTGTGATTGTTCCTCAAATTCCTCAAATTTCTGAAGCTTCCTCAAATTCCTCAAAAATTCCTCAAATTTGACAAAAAAGCTGAAATTCCTCAAATTTAACCATAAAGTTATAATTCCTCAAATTTCTTCATGTTATATTGCATATGCCCATATACTCAAATTTAAAAAAATTTTGGCTTGCTAAAAGCTTGCCAACATTAATATCTAATAATGGTTGATTTTTGGACTAGCGTAAATTTTTTTCCTAATTTCATCTCATCCTTTTCAGAGGATTATTCATA
>JAYRBW010082150.1:0-23332 GCA_036023295.1 Invenusta paracnida | reverse complement strand
GGTTTGAATGAATTTATATCTTTTAAAATTGTCTGTAGCTAACCAGCTTTTTGCCATTTTTGGCGATAAAAAAAATTTAAATAGGTTTTCGTAAGATGGTAAATTCCTACATAGATAATTGAACGATACCAATTCAATTTGCTAATAAATTTGACCTTGTCTTTGTGGCTATATTCTCTAGCATACACACAAACAGAATGAACCTCATCAATTGTCTTATAGTACGCCATTCCTCAGTGTTTCTATCTCAATGGGGTAGCAGCAAGGTTCATCACTATGACATTGACGGATCACGACTCTCCGATCCTTACGATATTTATGAACTCATTCGGTAATTACTCCAATTACTTATCAATATTCATTTTATAAAAGAGATAGATTTGTTAATTGAATTTTAAAGTGTAGTCCTCTGTGAAGCCGAACTAGTAGTATAATGGGACTTATATGTCATATATGTTTACATATTTATATCATTTATAAACATAATAATAATATTAATAATTATATGATATATATTTGGCAATGTTTATCTATTAAAAAGCTATAGATCTGCTTAATTGTACATTTTAAAAGTATGCCAACAGTGATGGAGTAAGATAAAAGATGACTATGATTAACATTTCAGTTTGTACGAATGATAAATAATCAAGAGACATAAAACTGTTTTGTTCGACTGTTAATCTAATAAATTATATGAAATAATATATATATACATATATTTACTCTTTAATATATGTATAATGCTACAATAATTTATCAGCATTTATTGCATACATTTATCAAAATATGATGACCATTTTCCTATTACTTTTATATAATTCAAGTAATTAAAATGAAATTATATGACTTTAATATATTATAAAAATACCATAATACAAGTCCATAACTTTTAAATACTAATTATAATGCTTTTCAAATAAGTTTTTAAATAATTAATTGAATTACTAATATTTTTTCTAATTTGTAACTTAATATCTACAAAATCTTTTGTTAATTATACATTATGATATTTTTTTATACTTTAAAACAATTTAGCAAAACTAACTAATGCATGCAATAGACCTTTTCATCTTTCAGATTATCTTCCGTTGTTTATGTCAATTAGGAGTTAATAATCCAGACGATTTAAATAATCAAAACTGATTATCATATCCGAAAACATGAAAACTAATCGGTTATATTAGTAATTGGAAATGTGTCGGTATAACTAACCCCGACTATTTAAAAAAAAGAGAAAATACTTGTTTGATAATAATACAATCAATACAAATAAAATAACCGAAAATATAAAATTGAATCAGTTATTTTTTGCTAATAAAGATTTTAACAAAAATGGCAGCGTCGCATCTATATAAACATTAATAAGTAACATAATCTCGATAACAAAACTGAAAAATTCATAAAAATATAAGAGCAAAACATTAAGAAAAACTTCATGGCAATGATATAACTTGTATTTCTTTAATCTATTTTATATTAATTAGCTTATTCTCTATTAACAAAACATGTATTTATATGAGTTTCATTACTTTAAAACATTTCTTCAGTTGTCTTACTCTTATATTTTTTCTTAAATTTTCAGTTTGAATATATCCTTATACATATTTATTAATTATTACTTATACTTATACTATTATTATACTAATATACTTATACCTATTAATTATATACAATAATTAAAGCCTTTAGCGGTTCATTCGATGAATAATGTTTCAATTAAATTGGAAATGTTAACAAACATTTTTTATTATGTTTATTAATTTTTTTATGAAACTGAAATTTTTGAAATTGAATTATAGTTGCACTTATTATTTTATTTAATGTTTAACCAAAAAATGTATTTCTTATATATTTCAGAAATATATAAAAATACTATTTTAAAATGTAAACCATTAAAAAATACCAAATAAAAAATCACTCACTCAGTAATAAACATTTAAATTTATATCCTAAAATATTTGGACGACGCAATATTCCCGATGAACTCAATACAAAAAAGAATACCTATTTACAATACTTATTATAAAAGTAATGTTTTGCAAAAATATAGTAAGGGGATATGTTAAAATAGAATAGTTCTTTGTATTGTTGTACGTTGCTTTTTAGAAACCGTATTTATGCGTGCTAGTATATATTTATGGAAAGTAAATGCAATAGAAACATTATATATGTGCTCCATGTATCCAAAAGATTAACATACGTGCACAAAATTTATTATATTCAATTTTATATTTCTAACCTATATGGTACATTGATATGTGCAATATTTAGAAATCTTTCATAACTTACTGTATTTAATCAACGTTGTTCTTAAATACAATTTTGTTTTGTGCTATTTGTTATATATAAATTTAATCTAATGTAATTTATAGCTTATAAATAACATCTAAACAAAATATACAATAATAAAATAATTTATATTTATCAAATGGATAGATTATACCACAACATAGAATAGTTCAACATATTATAACATATTGATAGTAGATATAAAATACAGTTCTAATTATCTGATAACCTGTAGTTTTAAGTCATTTAAGAACTGATAACTTATTTTAAACAGAGTGATGATTTTTGCTGGAATAAAAACATTTTTCATGACTAGCGCAACAAATGCTATGAAATCAAAAATGTAATGTACTGATTATATTCTGAACATTACGGCTATATCAACATTCATCGTACAATTAATCTGTGTCAGTGTTAGAGTTACTTTTATAATATAATATTATGACTATAACAAATGTGTTTATTGGAGATGAAGCCAAAATAACAAGCAAAGAAATTATGCACATACTATAAAACAATAAAAAAACATGTTGTAGAGAATATTTCTCATACAAAATAATAGTCGCATACTATAAAACAAAAAAAACATGTTGTAGAGAATATTTCTCATACAAAATAATAGTCACAGTTTGTAACGCAGTAATTTATGCGAAAATAATGATATATCACTATGCAAAATAGGCGAATTTGTTGTAACGATACTTTTTTTTGAAATTATAATCAGGCCAGTCTTCTTGAAGAAGACTTTTGGGATCTTCACTCCACTTTTTTTTAAGAACTTCTGCATTCCGATCAATTTTTGTAGATGGAATGAGATTGTCGAAAACATAATCCAAGAACTGTTTACTATAAAAGAGACATTCTGACCTCGGTTCTTTTCTATGCTTAGGATTTAAAATGTGAGTAATCCAACGAATTTGTCGACGCTTAATGTATCGTGAAAGAGATAATCTTCCATTTTTTTTATTAAACTCTTCGTAAAATCGTTTTTTTTTCTTCTTCCTGTATTGGTTCCTGTAAACTCATTTTCAAGAAGCAGTCAGTCGCAAAATTGTCAAGTAATCTTTGCATTTTTGAACAGATAATCCAGGTTTCGGATGCGTAACGAAGCACGGAAATGACAGATTTATCAAAAATGTTTAATTTTATTGAAATCGAGTCAGTGAACTCCCAAATCTTTCTCAAATTTTTAAAAGCAATTGTTGCTCTTTCGAGTCGTACTTCAAGGTCTTTAAAACTAGACAGTACATATGCGCCGAGATATTTAACGCCTTTTGAATTAGTTTCAGATTCAGAATCTAAGTTCAAATATCCACCGCAGTTTAAATGGACAAATTCGGACTTCTTTTCGTTTAGTGTTAAACCAAGTTTTGCAGCACACGTTTTGAACGAATCGAGTTGAGATCTTGCTGATGCTATATCTTCTGAAAGCAGGACAATGTCGTCAACATATTCTAAATCCTTTACTGGGAGATTAGGTGATTGATTTTGTTCTGATTGATCATTTTTTTTCATGATCCAATCCATTACAATAATAAATAACGTCGGTGAAATAACTCCTCCTTGAGGTATTCCAGCATTGGCATTAAAAGGTTCAGTTTTTTGTCCGTTAATGTACACCAAAGCTTTTCTTTCTTTGAAGAGACCTTTTATTGCATCGACAATTTCATCTGGAATTTGATAGTGAAACTTCAGTATGTGAAACATGGCTTCTCGATCCACATTGTCAAATGCTTTCAAAATATCCACAAAACTCAAAATAAGAGGCTTCTTTGTCTCCTCAAAATACTCAATGATTCTTCTCAGAATATGTATTTGGTCAATGCATCCACGTCCTTTTCGATAGCCAGCCTGGTTCGGCCGCATTACGAATTCGATTGAATCGCGAAAACGATTAACAAGTGCATTGTTATAGGCTTTCTCTGTAGCTGTCATGAGAGTTATGCCACGATATCCCTTAAGCAAAAACATCTTGTCAAGTTTTCCCTTAAATAGAGGTTTAATCATGCTAGTACTCCATTCATCAAGCGTTTCCTGTTTCGTATAGAGGGCATTAAATAGTTCTGTCAGTCTATCTAAAGTCGTTCTCTTAGAATCTACTTTTGGGTCTATCAAGAATTGTAAGACTTCTGTCGTTATTGTGGAATCCATCCCTGGTTTTCGTTTTGAGTTTAATTTAAATACAGATTGTTCAACCTCTTCCCGACTGATTTCTCCTGTTTTGAAGGTTTGTTTTTCCTTACAATTTGGAAGATCTAGATCTTTATCGGATCTTTTCTTTTGCTCCTTGAAAATTTTCTCGTAATACTCCTTCCATTTAAATAGCAGATGTTCTGTTGTAAGGATAGGTTTCCCTTTGTTGCCTGTCACATGTGACGCAAAATTTAATTTTAAGTTAGTTTCATTAAGGTCCCGAACACTTCTCCAAGCTTCCCGCGAGAGCTCTACAAAAGACTCTTCATCAGGACTTTCGAATTGCTTCTTAAAATCACTTGCTTCATCACGTTGGTAGGCGTTATTCACTTCTTCACATAATTCTTTCCATTTTCTGGTAATTTTATCCCTTTCATCGCTTTTCTTTTGACTTAGCATAAATTGCTTTTTAGTATCGTTTCGTTCTTTTACTAATTTTATTGTATCCTCACTCACCCATTCCATATAACGAGATCTCCATTTCCATTTAGGCAGATCTTTTGAAGCATCACCAATACATTCAATCAATTTGTCATAATTTTGTTGGGCAGATTCTTCTTTTTGATAAGGAGACTGTTCCAACTTTGTAATAACATCTTTATTGAATTTTGTCTTTTGGTCATCCTTAACTTGAGACCAATCAATCACCTTCAGTGCAGAAGGTTCCCTCTTTTTCACTTCCACTTTAATATTTGCTAAGAGAATTCGATGCTCAGAGTTTATTTCAACTGTATCACATGGACTACAGCTGATAATAGATGCATTTAAGTTATTAGAGACCAAAATGTAATCCATTTGGCAAACAACAGAGTCGATCCCATAGTCGCTCCAGGTCCACCGGTGCTCATCAGAAACCTTGGACGACGCGTTTGTCATTTCCTCGCAATCGGAGAACCTCTGTGAAATCTTTTTAAATTTAGAAACAGTATTGTTTGTCAAAGTCTTATCGTGAGGAGCTAGGGAAGTTAGCAAAATAACAGTTTCATTCATAGTAGAATAATTTCCGATTGGCATATAGGTATACACAGCCTGGGAAACTATAATGGAAAAGGCGTTTTCTTTTTCCTCAAAAGAGCCCTCAAAATGGGCGACTAGCATTTTTGGGGACATTGGATTGATTCCTCGAAGACTTCGCTTGAGTTTATTTCGCATTAGTAAGCCAACTCCACCCCTGGATTCACCTTCTGAAGCTTCAGAAGTGACACAGGAGGTATAAATAAAGACATAGCCACCGTACCAGTACTCATCAACTGGATTTGAAGTCTCCCAGCAGTGTTCCTGAATCCCAATAAAATCGATACTTTCCTCCCAAGCACCACGAACTAATTGATCGAATTTCCCGGGCGGCTCCAGAGATTGGACATTGTACGTCACTATCTTCATGCTTTTTTCTTTCACTGTGATGTATGGCAAATGATTAACAGTAGTTTCTAAAAATCAGTTCATGAAGTTTAAAAAAATATATCCATTCTCACAAACATCGGGGCACTAAAAAAGTTTTTGTGACCTTAACTATAAATTCACTCTTAAATATACGAAGGAAGACAAATGTTCACGTTTGATCTCAGTACGTTAAGGTGATCAGAGAGGTCATTATAGTTCAAATTTGCTTAATAGTATATTTTATTAATATATAGTTTCCCCTGAGTAGCATTTGAAAGTATTTAATATGAAAATAATATAAAATAATCTTTGGAATAGTGATAGTGTAGATAGTGATAGAATCGTTATATTTTGGTGTAAAACATCCTCTTCAGACGAAATGAATTATAAACTCCAGAGAAATATACAAGGACAACTGATATGGCGTGCATAGGCTGTTTGTTTAAATAGCAATCATAGATATTGTATATTAATAGTATAGAGTGTAGTAAGAGTATACAATATCTATGATAGCAATAGGTAGTTAAACAGAACGGAGAGATCGAGAGGAATATGAGGTTATTAATCATGTTAAGTAGGTATGTTGAGTATCTAAGTGAGAAGACAATATTTATGTATGTACCTTTAACCCGAAAGATAACGAGGGTCAAATACAACGTGAATTGCAACGCTTCAGGGACGACCTCCATGAAATTAGTGCAATTGATGGTGACTATTTGTAAATTGACTATTTGACTTTGATAGAAGATTGTTGTTCGATTTTAATATATTTAATATTAATAGAATATTTTAATATATTTACTATTATTACATATAATATTTTAATATATAATAGCATGTTATAATATAAAAACACAGTTTTTTTTCGACACACCCTATACTATTTGAACGTTTCAAATTTCACAAAAGAATCCAAGAAAGTGGATAGTCATATGATCAATATAAGTACAAATGTCGAGCTTACATAGGCTCACTCATACTTAAAACAGTATAATCATAACTTTGTTACAGAGTTTGTTTCTTGGCTTTCATTTTTACGACGCAGTGGTTTTTGTTTAGATAATAATAATAATAAGAAACAAGTTTTCATCAAAATTGACCCCTTTTAAAAAAGTATCTAGAAATCTTTAAAAAAATTAATATTAGGTGAATTTTGTTCCTTAGCGCTTGGTGATTACGCTGATACTAAAAATTAGCTTTTTAATACATTCTAGCCCGATTTATTAACGGTCAAAAATGGGCCTATTATCCTTAGCATTAATGACTAGAGCTGTTAACATCTCTCAAGCTAATTGCTGACGCTCCTGTTTTGACGCTCATCGTCTAATTTCTCATCTAATCTGGATATTATACTGTTTATTGTGAGTAGATTCTGAGCATTTATTATACTGTACATTAAAATATCTCAGAATGAAAATATTTAATAATTGTCCATACGGGTCATAAACATCAATACAAAAACATTTATACTAATAAAGATATTGTACAGAAATACTAACATGATAGCAAAACTAACAGCAAACAGTTCGCAAAATATAAAGACAAATTTTACAGAAATGTACAAAATGCTATTTCATTTCTGTGCTATATTGAAATTAAATGTACAGTTCTGAAAAGACTTCATCAGTCGCATTTGTGTCGTTCGTCTTAGACTTGTGTTTGAATAAGTTTGTTGATTTTCTGGATTTATTTTTGACATTAAAGTTAGAGACACTTTTTCGATGAAATGGGAGTAGTAGTAGTAGTAGTAGATGTTAGTAGTAGTTTCAGATTTCAGTGTCAGGTAAAATGCGTTGTGTCCTTGCTTTCAGGCCTGTGTTGAATGTAACACTCATAGATAGAAATAACACACTGATTGGGGTTTTCTTTATTTTCAAAAGTACGTATCCCTTTTGGCTCACGTCTGCAATCCTTGAAACCAAATTTCTTATTTTTCGATCTACAACTGTATACAAAAGTTAGTTTTCTCCAGTTTAAGATATTTTGAGAACTAACTCAAACTGAGAATCTGTACCGAATAATAAGTGATGGTTTTCCTGACCTACTCTCAATCTATTGCCAAGATGGTCCGAGTTGGTTGTCCGAGATGGTAGATTAGAGAATGAATAAGTTTACGCAGGTTTTCCCAAATGCCCCGTTTTTCCAAAGAGTATCCTCTTCTTCAAAAGCAATGCTATATGTGATCTCTTTTTCGACACAACCTTTCCGTTTTCTGCCAATTTTTTCAATTGTGAGTCAAGCACATTCCTTGAAGATTGTGCATGTCCCTATTTTATTGCTTAGGTAATGATGAATTGCAGCTATAATCTCTTTATAATATGTTTCTGGTGAATACATATTAAAATTTGTTTTTATAATTTCTGGACTGAAACATTGTAGACATGTCATTTCATGTAAGTCTTTTAATACTTTCAAACCACCATCTAAACGAGTTTTCCATTCATTAGGTGGTTTCATTTTTTAAGTTAAGTCACCAAACCAGTTAAGCTAACAATTTTGGTAACTAAACTGTTGACTAAACTTTAAAAATGAAACCTAAAAAAGGTTTAGTTACCAAACCGGTTAACTGGTTTGGTAACCTGGAAGTTTACTTCGAGGTTACAAACTCAGTAAACTTGAGAAATTAAAATCATGTCCTATCTAATTCTTTATTAAATTCCTTTACTAGCAGCAAGTTAACTGAAAGTAGGTTTCATTTTTAAGTTACGAAAATGGTTTAATAATATACATATTTACGCAGTAACATTTAACCATTTAACTGGAACCGAAATATAGTTCAATGCATTTAACCAATAACTAATAATACGTTTAACAACAAATTACATATATATATACTTATATTCACTATTTGCATATTTAATTATTAAATACTTTGTTTATTATTTTTATTATATATTCAATTTATTAATATATCTATAAATACACTTCAAAGCTTACTTTAAAGTTAAACGCAAAGTTTACTTTCAAGTTATCTCGCACTAATAAAAATGTGCCCAGTTAACTTTATAGTTTCACTAAACCATTTTGGTAACTAAACTATTGACTAAACTTTAAAAATGAAACCACCTATTATATAATTTTTTGGAGTTATAACACTTAGCTTTGACACATAGTTTTTAGCATCAAATTAAAGTTTGGAAGTTTACGTATATAGAAATTAATAAGTTTAATTATTATTTATTGTTTTTTTATGACAAATTCGATACGAGTTTCTATTGCATAGTTAAAATGTTTTGGCGCAAATAACAATTCGTTTGAGTTCAATAATGATTTATCAGGAATTTTTGCATAAAGTTGAAACCAGTAATTATACAAAAATTGTTCACTCTTATTAATTCTGCATACAATTCAATACTACTATGTATTTACCTATACCTGAAAGCTTATGCAAAATATTATTTTAATAACAGGGAAATTAAATCGTGTGTGTAGTAAAAAAGGTTGGGATATACAAGGCAATAAATTATTTATTATTATAGACAACTTACATGTTAAAATTGTATTAATATATATATTTGTTCTTAAAATTAATTTAATTAACTTCTTTTACACCAAATTTATGAAAATAAAACGATTTTTTATTTACGAAAATTTACAGCGCGATGTATATGAAATCGAGTGAAAGAGTGAACACAACTTTGTGCAATCATTACTCAATGGTTGAAACCATAGAGTTTCGACTCTTATTGATTCTGTATACAGTTTTACACTACTATTCGTCTACCTAAAAGATTTTGCAAAATAATGTTTATAAAATTCACAGCAATTAAATCGTTATGCAATAAAACAGTTTTAGATACACAGGCAATGAATAATATATTACAGACAGCTTACATATGTTAAAATTGCATGATTATGTATGTTTTCCCTTAGAATGATTTTATTAAATTATTTAATAGTACTTCTAGTCTATCCCATTTACATCAAATGCATTAAAATAAAATGATTTTATATTGACGAAACTGAATTCAACGCGATGCATATGAAACCAAAAAGAGTCAAAACTGTATTTGTAATTACTCTATGATGGAAACTAAATAGAAATGCTTTAAACAAATTTACTTAATTTATACGCGTTCATAATAATTTTAGTTTAAGACATAATCGCACGTATTTTGCAATAAATTGGAGGTGGAATGATTTAAGCACAAATTCCCTCAATCGATACGAGTAAATTGAAATAATTATATAGTGATCTGCTTATAGGACAAATTCGACAAGAGATTTTTGCATGAAGTTGATGCTAGGAATGTTTTAAACAAATAATTCATACAATAAAAACAGCATTTTAGAAGCTAAATCATTATTATCAAATTATCACCTATATTGTTGAAAAGAATATCTTAATAAATTGAATAAATGCATTTTATGAATACCAAACGATGGAATAGTTTTAAAAGCGATGATGATTATACGTATATAAAATGCCATAATCGCAGATTTTACATCAGAATAGTTTCTCATGATTTATTGATAAGCGGATATTAAATTTAGCATTCTTTATATCTTTGATTTAAATATATAAACATTGGGAAGTCAATATATAGGTACATAGAAAGATTTCTTTAAAATATTTTACATGAAACTTTAATAAAATCTAAGTTTATATGTTAATTAACAGTGTCAAAACTAAATGCCTATATAAATTACGCATTTCGGTAAGTTGATGTTTAGTCTTAAGCGAAAAGATTTAGTTCTATATATAGTCTTCACATTTTTATAAAATCAACAGTGAACGATTTATTATAAACCTTTTCTAAAAATTTTGTTTTTCTTGAGAAAGTTGGACGGCGGTTTTATTTTTACGAAAAGCTTTTAAAGTTAACTTTAGATAATACTTTGTAACCATATTCAAACTAACAGCTATAATAGATTTAACAGAAACTTAATTTTGGTTTTAAATTATTAAATATGCTTCATATTGGACAATCAATTGCTGCAGGACAAATTAATTCGTATAACTAATGTAAAGTAAAATTCACATAAGTTCAGCAAACAATGTTTAACCACTTCGAAGAAGATTATAATTTACTGAATCTGATTTAAATCAATTAAGTCAGGGTTACAATGTATGGTGATTAAGTAATTGATGAATTTAAACATATTATAATATGATCGATTTATATAGGTATATATCTTTAAAATAATTGTGTTTAGTTTAAAATATCTATAAAATTTAGTCTTTCAAGATTAAATGTTTATGATTCATATTTATATTTATATACCTAAATAAATTTTTTTCCAAAATTTTTTTATTATCTGTAAATAGTAACTTATATTATTTAATTAATTAATTTATGTAATTTATTTAAATTAAATATTTTATTGAATGAATAAAAAATAACTACAATAAAATAAAGATGAAATCTAATTTAAAAAAACGTTCAATCGGAGATATTTTGTTGAATTATGAGTATTTATACTCTACACGTGCATTACAAATATCTTAATGTACTTCTTTAAATATAAAAAATTAATACGTTTAATACATTTAATATGTTATAAAGAAATTTTCTGTTATCATTAGAAAGTTTTAATACCGTCTTAAGACATTTTTAATATCGTCTTAAAAAAGCTTTAATAGATAACTCTTTCTTAAGACAAAAACTAAGATAAAACTAAAACTTTAACTTAATACCAAATGTAAACTCACCCATTGTGAAAAAAATATGCAACTTTGCAATGTTGTTATTTGAGATCCAGTAATTTAAAGTTTTATTTAGGTATTTATTTTCATACTAAATAATTAATTTCTTTAAAATATTTATCAACTTATCGTTGTAGCCTCGTTTGGATGAACATTTTAAAACATACATATGCACAACCGCTCATTTCTACTTTCTAAATCTTTAATTTATGCCGTTAAAATATTTTAAATGAACATGTAAATAAATATCTTTCACTATATTTTTTAAATGTTCGCAATGTATGTATGCTATATAGCTGTAGGTACATGTATATGTCTACTCTAGGTAATCGGAACCGGTAAAACATAAGTAAAATTGTTTCCATTAGACAAAAATCGATTTTTATAAGTTAAATTTACTTTTTTTATAATATAAGAAATCTACTTTTTTAGGAACTTTTCACAATATAGCCCTTTATACAGTTTGTTTTAAAACCTTTTAAAGTTTTACACACAATATATTGTGTGTATTTGTATATTCAATTAAAACACCTTATGTACTAATGCTTTATGTCAACGTTTTCCAATTACTTTTAAAACATAACTATTTTTGGTGTCTCAGAAATTATAAAACTCATGTTACGATATAGGATGTTCTAACGATACATCCACGTCTCCCAGCTATACATATAATAGAGCCATGCTTGTCACTCCTCATTATACAATATTAAATGAAACTGATTTCACCGTGCGGCGCATGCACAAAAACAAAATACAGACGCAATATATCAAACTTACACCATGCTCTATTTATTTAATTATTTGATTATATTGTTGTTTTTCAAAATTGAAATATATTAGTATAGATTTACATTTATACAAAATTTTATGCACTCTATGTAAATTATTTATACACAATCTTTTCTTTTATCAATATTTTTCAGTACAATTCCTCATGTTTTATAATGCATACTAGGCCTAAATGTATAAATAATACATGTATGTATTCATAATAGTAAGTTAGCAAAATAAACCAATGGACTATTCGATAAGAAGACATTAAAAATATGCATTTAAAAACAAAAAAGAATTGAATTACAAGAATTCTATTTAATAGATATAGAACCAATATAAATTTTATATCGGATAGATTAAACAAATAGCCGAATGTCAATACGCTAATCTATTATATATTTTTGATAGAATCCTTCTGAATAACAAAGGTGTTATTAACCTCTTAATTCAACCGGGGGCCACCAAATAAAGGATCTGAAAAATATATAAAATATAGTTATTTTCGATCTATGAATTATGCATAAATATTGAAAAGTTGTATGGAAAAGTGACTTTTTGACCTTTCTACTATGAGAATATCCTACATCAAATGTCGTAAGAATCTCTATTTCAATCTTTTAACAAAGAAAATTCAGAATATATATATCTATTATACATACATATATATAAATTATATGAATGCAGATAAAAATATATTCAAGAAAAAGTTTCCGATAAATGCAAACATACACAAGAAGTTTTTGACTATTAATTAAAAATTTTAATAATATTATTCAACTGGTTATACTTAAACATTTTTTATGTTTTTCAATTTCCCACATTCTCATAAATTAATTTTATATAATTTAGAAATTTAAAGAATTAACTAATAATAAAAAATAAAGAAAAGAAGGTATTTGAACCTAACCTTTTCTACTTTATTCAGCTATTCTCAAGAAATTAAATCTAACAGTCCAAATAAAATAAAACCTTTAATGTAATTATTCAGAGAGGTATAATTCTGTATTTTTAATTATTGACTTTCAGTTTATGACTAAAATGTATAGTTATGATAGTTATTTACAAATATAGTGATGTAACAAATCAAAATTATTTGTATAATAAAAATAATATGACATTTACACAATGAAGCACAGAACGATTCAACAAGATACACACTTTTAGTGTAGTGTAGCTACATATGTATTAATATCGCTTCTGGTTTTATATGTCTATTTAGATTTATTATTACAAACCGTAAAGGTTTGTTTTATTTGTTTTAGAAGTTAATAACAATTTAAATATAATTATCCTATATAGTATGTTGTATGTAAATAGCAATATATACAATAACATATATATTGCGGACAACGTAATAATAGAAAGCATAATAGAAAGTATAATATAAATTCAATGTATTAAAACAATTGCGTTGTCCTCGCATATATATATATATATATATACTAACTAAAAAGGAAATACTGATTCAGTATACACTTCGAATATATATATAATATTTTGAAGATTTTTCCCATAGCGTGCTAGTGCTTTATGTTGCAACAAATAATATCATAAAATGACTAAATTTAAACTTTGTAAAAGTTGCATATGTTCATATAAATATGTACCTGTGATAATAGTAATCGCCCTTCTTCTTATTCTTATCATTTGCCCGCTTTGTCGAATCAGGTAAAACTGATTCCCTTAAACGTCTTTGCAATGATTTAGAAAAATGTTCGAAGCGTTTCGTATTTCTTGATATTTGAGTAATTAATGACTTCAGATCTGAAATGGAAATGTTATAATTTATAAATTTTAAAAATATTCAATGCTGTCTATGCCTATAATCATGCATGTGTATTATTAAAAGAAAAAATGTATATATTTTATTAACAGATTAATGAATACACAAAGCGTCAGCTCCAAGATGGTTGATGCAAAAAGCGTACATAATTTATTTACCTATTTTTCTAAATTTACCCGTCTATGGAAAATTAAAAAAACATTACAAATTTAAATTTAAAATCATAAACATTTATTAAAAACCTGTTGTTGTTATTAAACGAAGTAATGGCTGCACTGCTGTAAATATTAAACAAAGCAAACTGAAATTTTCATTGTCACATTGTCCAGGAATGAGAATAAAGAAAGCAACATACACAGCCTGATGGTTAATGCTTGAGGTGAAGAAAATCGTGTATGCTTGAGATATACAACAGATAGCCAAAGAATTTGAAAAAGAAAATCATTCTACTTTTAAGCGAAATAGTCTGACCGACGAAGCACTTGCAAAGAAAACGTTGTTCAAGCAGTTCAGGAACTTCTTTGATGAGGAGAACGGTATAACATGTGCTCATACTATATCTGCACTGACAGACATTAACCTTCAGCAAAATAAAAACGCACGAGTTGAACTGGCGGAACACTTGCTGAATACTTTCAGTCAACGAAGTGCCAAATAAAAGAGAGTAATCATAGATGAACAGTGGGTTTACTTAAAAGTATTCTTTCAAAATAATTTACTCGTGTATGGGTAGATAGTGCAGAAGACAGACCTGCAATGGCACGGAGAACTATGTCAGCCAAAAAGATTCTTGTTATTGTTGACCTTAAATATGCCAAATCTATTGTATATACCGAGGTTCTTCACTATGGTAGAACAATTAATGCCATCCTTTTGACAACCAAAGGAACCCTAGCCAAGCCAGCAATCGGAAAGACAACGTCCTCCTCGCCCAACTGCGCAGTGGACACTGTAGAGTCCTGACAGCCTATAGTATAGGGCAATCATAGAGCCCGGCTTCGACCACCTGTGCCCCAAATGTGGGCATGAGCCTCAGATCCTCGAGCACTGGCTGCAGGGATGCCCGAGCACGATGCAGATTAGGAGCAGACTTTTTGGGGGACACTCCCCTCCCCTGTCCGTTCTCATGGACAACCCCGAAGCGGTGGTGGCGTTTGTACGGCGGGTGTTCCCGGCCGTCTTTCACACACACAACGCCAGGCTACATGTGGCTAAAATTGTGACTGATTGATTCGAAAATTAATGTGTTACTTTTGTACCACAACCCCTTATTCTCCTGATATGAACTTCCTTGACAGGTATGTCTTCCACAACTTAGATACTTTCAGAACTTATTAAGTTATTAATAATATTATTATCTGTTATCAATTGTGTTATACATACTTGTTATTATTCAATACATTTTTGTGATTATAAAAAATCGATTTTTTGTCGACCACAATGAGTAAGTATGGGTAAGTAACTTAACAAAATAATTGTAATATAAAGGTATCTATGTATAATTGTTCAGTACATAATATTTTATTATAAGTAATTCGGGAAATTATGAACTATAATCGAGACAAGTCACCTGTATATATTTAACAATCGATCTCTGAATTAATTATAGGTATATATTTAAATGTTTATTATGTTGGTATGAAATACAGCTAGCTGCATTAACGCTCGAATGAATTGAACAATCTTATAATTTAAATCCCGTTGCATCATGATCGCCTATAATATGTCCATAAATTACATTAATATAAAATAAGATTGAAATGTATCTAACATTAATTTAGACAACTAAACAGAATAAACTAACATGAAATCATAAACACAATTAAATAAATATACTCGATAAAGTATTTTAACTTATATATATATGTATAATTACAACTATAGGTATATAGCTGCAATGTTTACATAAAATTAGATAAAATGAATTAATTTGATCAAGGTTATAATCATAACATAGCGTTTGGAAATTGTATTTTATATATCCATGCATTAATCGTTTTTAATGACATACTGGTCAAACTAAATATTATTTTATTATAACCCCAATTAAGATTTTAATTCAGAAAATCGTTTATTTTGCATTAGCTAAGGCATATATGTATATAAATTAAAAAGAAATTAAGGAATAAATATCCATTACATTTTCTTCGTATATAAACCAAAAGAAATAGGAAGCATTTGAGTAGAAGATAAATTGACACTTACCACTCGGTTGACGTTCAACTTTTTTAGTTTCGTATATATCAGGTATAGAATTGGCCCTACATAGCATTAATACAGAAATTATAATTCCAACTATCAAGAAAATCGTCAATTGCGAAGGCATTCTCCGTCCCTAAATCGTAGACAGCTATATCTTATAAATTCTTCGTTGTTATACAAAATCTGTTTTTTAAATCGTAGACTAATGCACCACATATACAGGAGAATAATATTGTATCAGCAAAATTTTGTTCAAGGAGCAGTTTTATAGATAATTTTAGAATTTAGTCATGGATTTTTGTAGTTGAAAAAGAGCGGAAAATTATTCTAATTGGAAAAGAAGGGGGCTACCAATAAATAAAGGGAAAGAGATCACTTTTAAAAACAGCGTGGGGGGTGATTTGAAAGCAGTCCATTAAGACTTCATTATAACACTGTTTTATTAAGTAATTACAAATTAATGGTTTTAGGGTTGCATCCGTTATCACCATTATCGCATATATGCATAACCAACAAATTATAATCTCCATTCGTTTCTTTTTAAAATCAAAATAAATTGATATAAATGTTCACAAGTTATGTTAAGATATCTACAGGTAAATTAATTTCATTTTACTTAAACAGTTCAAATTTTATTTCAAAGAATATATAACTCAACTTAATTATACGTAACGCTCTCTGTATTTATTATTTTAAATATACAGTCGACAATAAACATTTCTTGATTATTGTACAAATGTTTATAAAAATGTTATATAATATTTGTTTATTGTGATCAATTTTAGTTTATATTTTCTTTAATACAAATGTTTTATTGTTTCTTGTTTCAATGTTAGTCCCATCATCTCAAATCTCAGGCATTAATTAGTCGTACATAAAATAATTATTCAAGAAGTAATAAATTTAGAACTATTTTAAGATCCATGCGATATCCACCCAAATAGATACAGATATACCCGTCAAATTTAACATAATACTTCTTATTTAAAAAAAGTTAAAGAAAGTCTTCTTATATTTTTGGTTATTCACAATTTATTTAGTCACCAATGGTAAATATTTTTATTATTTTTATTTTAGACAGTTTTTAAATCAGCGTATAGCAATTGCAACTTTTTAATAATTTATAAAACATAAATAGTTTCATATTATAATCATATGTAGTATATTGTTGGCAATATTTAGGTATATATCAAAGAATATAGAGCGAGCGACAAGAACCCTCACTCTAAAAAAGAGTTGACGATAAAATGTATATATATACTACTGACTCGGTACCAGTTGGCAGTAGTTTTCTATGTAATATATAGGAGCTTTTATTATGAACGGCTCTAAATATTAATTATCTTTCAAAAACTAGAATCTTAGATAATAAACTATAATAAATACCTGCTCAAAAATATAACTGCACCGGAATCAATTTATTATTTCACGTGATATTTTGGTTAATTTTTTGCCTTATATGCAAAATAATTCATATAATGAGATTAATTTATATAATAGTTTCAGAGTATTGTACGCTACATACCCGATCATAAATAACAGGAAACTGTATTTAAAACACTACATATGTTAAAAGCTGCGCACAAAACCATTCACTGGTACACAACAATGACGGATTATTGTCCAGGCCAAAGCGCTTTTAGCAAGGAGGGAGGGTTCTTGTCGCTCGCTCTATATTCTTTGGTATATATGTTTCTATGGTTTGTTTTGAATATTAATTATAATATCTAAATAAACAATAAAATATTTATGAATGATTATTAATAATTAGAGGTACTAAACAATGCCTACTCCAGTATATAAGCATTTGTATGCTGCACTGTTTTAAAGTACATAGGTATATATATAACAGTATTATACGTAACAGTATACACATATATATATATGACGTAAAAACCACTTGAAAATTTTTGAAGTAATTAAAATTATAATTTTTTTTTTGAAAAATTAAAATATCGCTGGTCAATTTTTCAAATAAATTTATTTTAATTATTTACTTCAAAAAATTTCAAATGGTTTTTACTTCATACTTTCCTCAGTGACATTACTGTTTTAATCTACTCATACATATATATATATATAACAGTACTGTAACAGCGATTTTACAGTATACATGTAGAACAGCCTATTTATGAAAACAGATAGACAAATTCATCGATATGTGTACATCTACATATGCAATATAATATGATTGTTCGTTAACACTGTCAAATTATTAATAATGTTCTGAGTTTGACTATATACAAGGCTACAATAGTATGCATTATTATTGTGGTTATAACTTCTTATACTGGCGTTATGACGAGAAATAGAGGGTTAGGTATTAAGTTTAAGTGGTTTAAGAAGACCAATACGCTATCGCTATACAAGTATTCCTATATAGTACCATAGTATAGACTTAGTAACTATATAGGAATTCTTGCTCTATATTATACTGCTAGTTCTGCAGAAGTAACATTAGTGTTACTATTTTTAGATAATCGTTGACTATATTCATCACCCACTCTATAGCCGTCTTATTCTGAATGTCTGCACAAATCGATACTGGTTTAGTGAATCAGTCAGCTAAACATAGTAGTATATGGTGTAGATAGACAGACAACAGAATATTAAATCGGTAATATGTTTAACAGTTTTCATTGAAACTTGGTATATTTACGTTTTCTTGAATACAGAAGCTGGAATTTATTTCGGTATTATACTTTACACATTTTTAAACTTTACGTATATATATGTACGTATAGTTTATTAAGTTCATTTATATTACGTATATAAACTTTAATATAATTACGATGGCTATAACGTGGGAAGCATTTCAAAAATATCTACGTGAGAAGTTATCCTATGGCCGCAAAAAATCCTACTTCGTTTCCTCTGAAGAATCGATGGAACAAGAAAACTCAAGTCATGAATATTCCTTACAAAACATGTCGGAACCCATATTTTCTATTCCTGAAGAAGTTCTACTCAATATCTTCAGTTACCTTCCAGCTCAAGACCTTGTCGTGTGCTCTGAGGTATGTCGACTGTGGTATCGTGTAAGCTCGGATCGTATACTCTGGGAACACACGCTAAGTCTGGAATCCAAAACCTGGCAGTCTGTGAAAAGTGGGACATATTGGCCCGACGAGGAAGCCGCCAACAACGACCAGAAACCAGCCCTACATCCCAAGGTGACCTACTTATGCTGTACGCAGGTAACAAAACCCTTTTCCCCAGGTTACGTCCACAGCATGGCGCAGATCTGGCGCAAATTCTCACGCAAAAAGGCTAAACTAATGATGGTCGGGCCTGGCCTGGAGAGCTGGCGGACTCGACGTTTTGTGCATCGAATGGTCCACGACAAGTGCGTGGAGTTTGAGCCAGTGGGTATGCAGCCAGGGGTCAACGGGTTTGGAACAGGAATCACCTTTAAACTAAACATCAACGAGGAGCTGCACAACTTCGACCTCATAACTCTCTATTCACACCGCGCACAGGACCGCGGCGTTTTTAAAAGCCAGGAAAGCCGAATGCGAACGAGCTTTCTCTTCACGCCGATTGGTGAGGAAGAACCTATCGAACGGTTAGCGGCGAGTGTGCAAGTTTCCTCCCTGTGTGAGACCATCGATGGAATCATCTTCATTATCGATTCTGAAGAAAACAGCAGTGAACTCGACTTTGCGCGACAAGAACTGCAGATCTTTCTGGCAGCTTTCCCAACAGTCTCTACCCAATCATCTGCCGGAGACAACAGCTGCACATCAGCTACTGCTCTAAAGAAACCAGTCCCTATACTAGTTCTATCGTTGTTAAAGAGTGCCGAGGAAAATAAAAGAAATCTTTCAGCACTTCAGGTTGCCCGGGGCCTGGGACTGTTCGGTTTGCCCAATCCCTGGTACGTCCAGGATGCAGTGATCAAGGACATGAGTGGGATAGGTCGTGGAATACTTTGGATCGTGCAAAAATGGCTTTCTACTTAAAAGGGCATATTGCTTCATTGTACATTTTGCTTTTATGTATTTTTGTGAAAGTTATTTTTCAGGCTGATCAGAATTTTAATTTCGTCGATGATGCCAGCAGACAGGCTTTCTTTAGCAGTTCATTCAAAAACTGTACAACGAGAAAATACAGAAAATAATATCAAGATTCCTCGCACAATTAAACAACAATAAAACTCGGAAACTCATGATGCTTCCATTTCGTGATCCTCAGATTTTAATTTTTAAATTATATATATGTATATTATTTAATTAATTTGTATTCGAATTTATGAATAAGCGAATAAACTATAAACATCCAAATCATATAGCTTAAATTGGCAAATTCAAAATAGTTTTCATATATATATAGCATCTTCAAATATTTGATGTGCAACAAACGTAGTTGTAACAAAGAGTGTGCTATGGAGTAGCAATTTCAATTCGTGAAATTCTTTAATTTAGTAATACAGCAGAAGAAAAACATAAAATGAAACGTATAAATGCATTGTCAACCTAGTTCTTGAAGATTATTTCCGCTGCTCTTCTGTAAGTGTAAAAAAATATAATATCATATGTTTTTCATAATACCTAACATTATATGTACAATTTAATTTTTACTATTTATTTAGATATATTCAGTTTAATTACAATTGTTATCGTAATATAATCTGGCTGTGATTTTTTTATGTTTGTCATAAATTTAATATTTTGAAATAGTTTTATAAATATGTATTAGGGTAATACATACAATGATTTTCAAATATTGCTTGAACATATAATTATTATATAAATTGGACATTTCTCAAATTGCTGACCAATGTTTTTTAATTAAATTTTCATTATTTGTTGATTTTTAAATTGTTTATTGATTATATTTAGAATTTTAACCATGTTTTTCCTACTTTTATAAAAATTACATTTTATTCTGACTAAATTATGCTTTGTATCACAGAAAAATTCACAATATATTTTTTAAATTTCATAAATATAAATTGTAGAGAAGGTGCGCTTTTTATACCACAATTGCCTTCCTAACTCATAATAAATGTGACTGATTGAAAGCGCATGTGAGTAATTGGAACGAAATTCAAATTTAAAATTATGCATAAATTATAAGGTTTGCACGCGTTACTCTAAATTTGAAGCTCGAAAATTCAATTTCATTTATGCGATAATTTCATATCCACGGATACCAGCATCAACTAAGCGATGCAGTAGCATCGTCACGCCAAGAAAAAGAGCGTCAACAATAGCTTCAGATATACTATATAGCATCAGGTGAATCATTTTAATTATATCAAAACATCAGTTGCATTAACAAGCTTATTTTGATACCAACGTATTCGTCAAATGCTCTGGACAAATTACACATATATTAAAATTTTGTAAAGTTATCGGGTGCCTTTTTGAAAGAGCTCAATTTCTATGAAAAGATGTTCTTCTTCTTATTATTATTTTCGTCAGCCTCCTTGGTTAATTTTGAAATTTTATCAGAAAACGCAATTTTCTTTATGAAATTAATCAAATTAACAGAATCGATAGATTTTTAATCATTAATACCAAACATATATTACTTATTTATATATATAATAAGAAAAATAGCACAAACACACACTAGATAGGTACCTACACCTTAGTAAGAAAGTCATGCGATTAAACCAAAATGTAACAATTTTGATTTAAAGATCAAACAGTTGATATGAAAAGATATATTATATTATATAATATAATCTGTAAATCCCTAAAATTTATTTTCATTATTTCTTATATTTAAAAGAGCATGTTTTTTTTTCAATAATTAAAATAAATTTATATTTATATAATACTTTTAAAATCTTTCAAAGCAATATTTGAACAATTTCAATATATTTACTACAGGATAAGACTAGATAGATATTTTCTAATCAGTATCTAATAGGTAATTAACCAGAAAAAGGCATTTTAATAATTTTAATGTACGAATCGCACTATAAGCGACAAGTAGTTTTAAATCGTTTAAACGCCACAAATCTGAGAAAGTTACTATATTTATATCTATATAAATTATACAGTATTGAAATTCAATTAATTGTAGTACCTGAAATCATTCAATCGCAGTATCAGATAAATATTTGAAATTTATAATTATACTTCTTAATGCTTCTTTACTTCTATTACGCTGCTAGTTAGAGGAATGACCTTCTACATGGATACGTTTGATAATGATATCGAGATAGATGCATTTCAGAAACTGATAAATAATGGGAAATTTATTTAAAACAAAAAAAGGTTTAAAGCAATTTTAAGAAATTTAAAGAATCCATCTTTCGTTACATAGTCATGGTACGGTGTACATTCTAAGCCATCACTTTTCAATATTTTTTTATAGGCAATGAAACATAGTAAGTATACCGCTGCTTCAGATTTCAGAGTCATGTATTATGTCCATTTTATAAGTATCACTGAAGTGACACTTCTAGGCGTACCTCATTTGCTAATGCAGTTAAAATATTGAACTGTATTTTATTACAGTATTGAGTAAATACATATATACAGCCCAGTAAAGAATAAATGATATATATATATATACACACAGAGTTAAGTTCGCAATATCTCATGTCTACATTAAAATAATGAAAATAAATATACAAGCTATAGAGAGTAAAAGGAATCCATCTTCGATATTACTTAACTTGTGTAAAACTGCATTTAAAAAATAATGTTTCATACTACTTTTGGTTTTCTAAATTTTTTACTAGTAAGCATAATTTAATAATGAATTTTTATAAATATTCATGAACATGAATAAAAAAGTATAGTTGATTAAATTTATAAAAGAAAATTAAAAATAAAGTTAAAAATAGTAATTGATAAATAGAATGAAAATCATTCAACAAAAGCAAGAAGTATTTGAATGACTATTAAAAACAAAAATCTTTTTATTTTTTATTTTTTATGAAAATTGGAACATTTAAAAATACTAAAAACTAAAAACTTCAGATGGTTTAGGCGCACATAATTTTTTTGAATATATTCAAAACGTTTATAAATTGTAGATAACATATTACAATATAGGTAATAAACTTAGTCTGGAATTAGTAGAAAAAATAATATATATAA
>JAYRBW010082139.1:0-23334 GCA_036023295.1 Invenusta paracnida | reverse complement strand
ATTTATTATAGACAACTTACGCATGTTAAAATTGTATGAATATATATATTTGTTCTTAAAATTAATTTAATCAAAATGTTTAATACTGCTTTTTACCTTCTCATTTACATAAAATTTATTAAAATAAAACTATTTTTTATATACCACGATTTACAGCGCGATGTATTTGAAACCGATAAGAGTGAACACTCTTTGTATAATCATTATCTCTATGGTTGTAAGTATTCAAATAACCATCTACCTTGATATATATGAGTATATTAGCGTGATACCTAATATAGATACAGAAAAAAACGACGTTCCTTCATTGGAAAAGCACATTTCTATACTCGGATATATATTAAAACTCGATCGCTTCGCTCTCTCATATTAATAGATATCCTCGTATAAAAAAGTAATACTTTTCCAATTTCAGTAAAATAGTCATGTATTGAGGATTTTTTACTTTTATTCTTCCTAAACATTCACAGCATAACTCTTACTATACAGTTTATTATACTGAAAATAAAGTGTTTCAGTAGACACATTTTAGAAAAAAGTGTGTTGCAGAGAACCTAAGTGTGTTTTGAGACACATATTTTCTGCCGATTTGACACATATTTATCGTTTTCATTAAAAATTGTGTCCGAAATGTGTTATCTGACACATAAATGATCTTCTACCAAGAATAATGTGTCTACAAACACACCTTGTAGTATTTATCAAAGTGTGTTATCTGACACAATGCATAGGCGAAAACCGTTCATATGTCAGATAACACATTTTGGACAGACAATAATGAAAGCTGTGTCAAATCAATTAAAAAAGTATGTCACAAAACACATTTATAATAAGGTTGTCTGCTACACACATTTTCACAAATATGTCAATATATTAATTTTTTTCAGTGATGAACAAAATATGCATTTTATCAATAAAGGATTTATATTGATATAGAACATACATACATCGCATATATATTCATATATTTAGTTAAACAGTATAATTACCTATGGGATTAAATTGTCTCGCTACATTTAAATAATAATATTGACTTCTCTATTGTAATTATTTGACAGATATGTATATACTCGTATATATGTACATCGAGAGACAATACTCTGGCACTGTTAACATTTTAAAAATAAATTTTCTAGCACTGGACAAATAGTGACTTCCTTTTAGGTAGATATTGGTAAATACAGACTTTGGTTAATCATGAATATATTAGTAATTATTCAATATATATGTTTATTTGTGTATTTTATTGATAATTTATAAGCTATACTGTTCTTATTCTGTGTAATTTACAGTTCATTATTCAATCCTTAGTGTCTTTTTACACAGTAAAGTGTTTCAGTTGACACAATAAAGTGTGTCACACGACTGTGGTAAGTGCAACACACTTAGGTTAGTTGTGGATAAATAAATGTGTCATTTTACACGTGTCAATTGACATATTATAGTGTGTTGCACTCACCACAATCGTGCGACATATTTTTATGTCAATTGACACTTATTTTGTTTAGAGTAAATTTATTTTGCTCAAATATTGAGGAAACAGATTTCAAAATAGAAACCAACATATGAAACAAGTCTATAATGGCTACTTTATTTAAAATATAATTGACAAACTAAGATGTATTACTCTTTAAATGTTTATTAAAATATTGCTAATTAACGCTGTTTGTCACATCAATAAATATTCTTTCTCTCATGGTGAGTGAGTTATTTTGTGTTTAGTTTAATTTGAGTTTATAAAGAAATTGACGATATCTTTAGACTCATAAAAACGCATTGAAGAAATAATTGATAACAAACATTGGTTAGAACTAATACCTATGCACGCAATATTTTGTAATGTAATATGTGTAGATACATTTCTATATATATATATAAACATAGCATGTTTATAAATATAGATATATATTATAATGAATATATTTTCGATGCTCGGATATTGTTAAATTAAGATTTTGCCCTTTATACCTTTAAGATTGCAGTCATTTTTAACTGAAAAGACGAGAAAAGACTTGTTTGACAAGGAAAAGAAAGACTCATATTGCATGTTCCTGTAAATAATTTAATGATACATAGCCCTTTAGACATTTCATATAATGTCCTTAGTTTGATATTTTTTAACTTAAGCTTAGAGTTAAAATTTGTATTTAATAATTAATAAAATAATAAAAACTCTTTTTATTCTGCAATTTTTCTGAAAAACGCTCGTTACAACTATATATTAAGTATATTTTGTACAGTTGAATGAATATTTTTATTATTCACCTAAAATATAAGTATAAAAAATTGTTCAAATAAAAAAATGTTTTTTATATAAAATTAGTATTCAGTTCTATAACATAGAAATAAGTAATAATAAAAATAAATATAATAAAATATAATTTAAAATTAAAATTAATGTTATGATGTTATTATTTCTTTAAAATTAACTAAGTGAGAGTGTATTTATGTTATATAACTTGACTGAAATATACCCTCATCTGTTGGAGCATACATATATGTAGGTACATATGTATATATACGATGTCCATATATATAATGCGATATATTTTCTAATCGAAATGATCACTCGTTTGATGTACTGGGAGATAATTAGATTTAAAGCTCTCTCGGGATTCCAAGAAACCGGATGATTATAGACATACATATAACATGTTAGCAAAGTCAGTCCTACACAACGTGGTGCAGTGGTCAAACGTATTTTAAACTGTGATCCATTTTGATTGTTACATAATACTGGCGAGCCGAATCTTTAGACTTTCTTTCCTTAGAGTATGTTTTGAAGAAGACTCCTTCTCCCGAAATACTGCAATTTGTTGTTGTGGGAGGTATATATGATAGTACTGCGCAAGGTGTACATAAACCTAATCTCTTTATGGATTTTAATAGATGACAAAATAGGAAGGATTACATATACAAACATAAAATATATATGGCAACAATAGACAGAGAGAGATTAAGCATTGTAAAGCAGATTTCAGCAATATATCTCATATTCATAAATTTTCAAACATATTTTGATAGATATAATTTTTTGGAAATCTCTAATTTCTCTTACGTCTATAAAATAGGTGATTATGAGTCATTGAGCCGACAGGAGCACACGTTACTTGAGTGATGTAATGTTTCTGAGAATATTAATTATAAATATTTACTTGAGGCTTTCTTTTTTAAAGGTGTTATAATGCCCGATTTAGACATAGCTTACATTCTACATATACCTATACAGCTCGAAGAAGCTCTAAAATCTGTTAATACACAATACGATTTACAAATCTCAAGCTTTCATGCCGTTATTAATTAATGAAGTCTCCTGAGCATATTCGTTCATGAAATACTTTACCAAAGAAGTGGGAAAAGGTTAGATTACACTATGCATTGACAGGTATCATATATAGACTGTTAAACCTGTGCGTGGTTTGTAGGTCACCTCCAATCGCCTAGCCGATTAAGAGGGTCATAAGGTTTCCATTTCCAGTGAAACAATGGGCGTTCCTGCCGTTATTTCGAGCTCAAAAATCTCTTGTCTAATTTTGATTTCTCACCAGTTGAAACCCTTGACACACAATAGTTTTACAGATACTATTGTAAATAACCAGTAAAAGGAGGACGCCTATGCAACGGAATGAAACAGTGTCAGGCGCGTAGAGTAAAATTTCCCTCTATACATAATTGCCTATCTCGCGTTCCCCTTTCCAATATACCGTAACGGTAGCGCTTGAGGAAATATTGATAACAGTCAGGACCTTTCAGACGGTAATCACAAAAATAGTTCAAATTTATCCCAAATATACTCCGACAAGTTTAATTGTTGGCCAGCATTATGGAATATAAGTCTTAGTAAATAGTTTTATTTCTGTCACAAGTGAAAAATTATATATTTTTGGTGATTAAACCTATTTCTGTAAACAACATATCTTAGTATATACCTACGCCTACGTACAGTCCGAATGAAGTAGTGTTTCTTTAGAATCCTGTCCATTTGCAGTCCATAATATGTTGTCCAAATATTGTCTATAATACTGTGTATGTTATGTAATATTTGGCACTAGTTAATAATTTACTAAAGTTTAAACCCGGAGGAATAAATCAAGTGGCCCACATTTACATAAATTATAGACCGGTATAATAAAGAATTATTATAGTGTGTTCTGTATATGGATCACTGACTCATTATTTAGTGATATTTTTGTTTTAAATATAATAAGATTATAATACTATACATACTATAATTAATTGAATAACAATTGTGCTGTAATAAAACTAATGAACTAATGTGTATGACTCAAATAGAAATTTAATAAAAAATTATTATATATTTAAAAGAAAATATAATAAAAAATTATATGAAGCACCTATACGTTTTCTGGATACAAAATACTTAACACGTAAAAGTATATATTATTTATATTTAATATAAAAAACATATATTAGTTGACATTAATTAATATAAAACATTAAACGTTATATTGAAAACAATATTGAAATCCTTTTTAGATTATTAGAGTAAGATTGGTTATTAAACAACTTATAATAATTAATTATCTCGCAATATAACTGAGTTCAATACTTATTAAAGGAGGTATATATTACGCATTACGTAATATAATAATTGTACATTTAGAAAAAGCATGATTTGATTTCAAATAAGTTATTGAAATTATAGATTTTTATTTTGATAAAGATGACATAAATTTTGAAGTTAAATATTTGTTATTTCGAAATCAATAATTACATTTTTCTTTTTATTCCGCAATAATATAAACACATAGATATTTCATATATTTATATAATTTTATACAAAAAATGAATCTTTTGAGTTAAACTATATACATTTTCATATCTTATATAATTAGAAACAGCTCACTTTAGCATATGTGTGTAGAATCTATGATTGATCTCCTTTCTGAAGTGCTGATATGTCTATCTATATACCTATATGTATAGCTATACTTTAAATAATGTTCCCATACTAAGGTTTCCATTTATTATTAATTCTGAGCTGTCGTTATAGACAGTTGAACTCATTTGCCTTATTTTAAGAAAGCCAAATCTATAATATAACTATAATGTGTCTTCTTGTAAATAAAAACTATATATACATATAGGTGTGTGTATTTATGTAAGAATGTGACAACTTGCATATCATAATGAAGAACTATGAAATGTTTGCATCTGTCTATTGCATTTGTTTTTTGTATCTCTAGCAAATGGTTTTAAGTACATATATATAATATTAAACCTTTCCCCAATTGTTTTATATTTCTTTGCAGTTTATATCGAAATTTATACAAAGAAATAATAATTACATATAATACAGAAATAAAGAGCCAAATAATTATAAACATTATCAAACATTTTTGAAAGTAACTAATACTATTAAATAATACTAATATCATACTTTTCTAAAATTAATAAAACAATAAAAATAAACATTTGATTCTGATATAAATTGTTTAAAATTGGGAGAACAATTACTGTTTCGAATATATGTGCAAGAAAACAATAAATCTTTAATAAAAATAAAACTAAAGGCCACAATCAAGTTAACCAAAATTGTTATTATTTAAAAACACACACGCTTTCGGTCTATCTAGACCGTAATCCCATAAAAATATTTAAACAGAGAAAAAGAAGTTAATGTTACACAATTAATCAGCATTTATTAAATAAGATTAAATATATAGAGAGACACGTACAAAGGTCTGATTAGAAGATATAAATCAGAGATAATAAGAATTTGAATTTGAAGTATAAATGATTGATAAAAAATATTGAAAATCTATAAAATGTTCTGAGAACAATCAATTCATAAAAATAGGATAACGGATAGAGATAAGAGTAAAAGAAATTTAGAAGTAGAGAAATGGTGCAAAGGATTTATTTGTTGCGAGACTGAACAATACTCTACTCTTCTATCAATTCATCATTAATTTCAAAGGTTAAATTTAGTTTACAAACATTGAAATAATTTTTCAAAGCAATTTTAAATTTATCGACCTCAACATTGCTTTACCAAATACAATTTTTCGTAGGTAAAAAATAAAATACTATTTCATCCATTACCGTATTTTTTATTTACTGTAAAAAAAGTTATTATTCTACTCAGCCAATTATAAAAGAAGAACAAATGTTCAACCTATATGTTGTAACTCCTTTGTATTTGTAATTATTCTAATGGTTTTAAATCATGACGATATCGCATAAATAATAAAATGCGTTACAATTTATTCCGGCTAAAGCAGATTTTTGTTAACATGGGCTACTTAAAACTATGTATAATCAAAGTATATAGTTTGAACATGTGGATTAGATGTTTGGTACATATCATTACTTAGAGTATACGAATCTACTTTCATTCTCATCCAGGTTCGTATGTGGGCCTACGAGAGCTCATGTGGAAAATGCGGCACAGTCGGGGGAAGAGGATTCAGTAATCAAGGAAACGGTGGAGGCGGTATCAACGGTATCGGTGGCAACGAAGAGCAGTCGGACAGCGGACGAGGCGGTAGTGACGAAGATCTTTGTCACCATGGTGTCCATACACAATATGGTATTCCCATTGGCCAGAACATGCAAGCACTCCAGGCTAGAAGTAAGTGGTCCATTTAGATATCTTGATGTATATGCATTGAAAAGGGTACAATTTCAGTTTTGATAAAAATATATTGTCAAGTATTTATATATAATATTATCAACATATGAATGCTTTTTGGAAACGTTAATAGACGATTTGCTTAACATATATTTTCTTGTGCTTGAAAGTCAAAAGATATAAATAGATGTAGTAAAGAAATAATAAAAATATATGTAACCAGTTAGTTATTTATCTACGTGGAAGATTTAAACTATTATGAATTATTTGACTGTGAAATTCATTTATTTATATGCGTGTAGGTGTGTGGGTGTATGTACGTGCATATTATATTCTATATTCTATGTTATAAATTTCATTTGGATAAGAAAGAATCATATTTACTTATATTTTGAATATATTGATGAAAACTTACGTTCATTTTTATGTGATCAGAATTTATAAAATTGTATGTATACATAATTATATTCATTTAAAATACAAGCATAATTTTTAAACGTATAAATGAAATACAGGTCCGTATTTTTATTAACGATTTATTGATAAAAAAACTAAATGATGACGATCAAAAAAATATATATAAACTAAAGCAAATGTGGGATCGCTTTTGTCTACTTTAATCTATCTCTAGGACATTCGTCAGTATAGTTAATTATTTTATTCTGCAAATTTTTACCAAAATGTATGTATAGTGTTTCAAAATTGTAACGAGATATATTAAAGCATTTAAGCTGCAATATGTACACGCACTATTTTTTCTATGTGTAACTTTCTTATATATACATACTTATAATTAGGAATAGTTTTTCCTGACTTCTATCATGTTTATCCTGCGCAAAAACTGAACACACCATCTCGATTTTTAAAAACATTAATCAATATTTTCATGAGCATTGCTTGACAGAAGTGCGTTAAGATGCTGACACTTCACTTAAAATAACTCTATTTTATATAATTTATGAGGCATTAAGTAACGGACTCTATAATATGAGGCTGACAATTTATAAGCTCGAGTATCCTGCATATTGCATTAGACAAATTAACAAAATTGCTGAGAAGCGTTCATAGAGCCTTTTAATATCTATGCTGCAAATATATTATAAGTATTAAATTTTTAATACAAAGCCTTTAGAATATTAAAATTTTATTATCAAGTTGCAAAATAGTATTTTTCTTCATATATATATAATATTTAACGCCGAAATATTCTGTTACAGTACATTTTATTTATGCACTTTAGCAAGTTTCAATTACCTACAGATAAAGTAATACTTAATGACTAGCATCTATGGGTATATTAGGACACATATAGGACAATCTAATATAGCAGAATAGGCAGGAAATCATTGCTTTTGAAGAAATTATTTATTTATTAATTTTTTATTAAGAAAAGCAAACATAAACTAATGATTTCTCGTCTATTCCGCCATATTGGATTTGTCCTCATTATTTTTAAGAATTTTGAAAGAGAGATATCAATCTGATTATTACTACATTCTGTGATAATAAAATGACGATTGCAATTTTTTTAATGAAATCTCTAAAAATATATAATAAACAAATATCCTAGCAATTAATTTATTTACGTAACCACAAAACAAATTTCTTACATATGTAATGAGTGAATTTATAGTCGCTCGACTAAAAATTCGATAATTATTTTGACTGTTTGATATATATTATATAGTTATAACTATAACTATAGCTATAGTTAATCATAATTATCAAAACATAAGAAGTACTTTGTATTGTAAATGACGTGTATACAAAACTAATGTTCCAATGACCTTAAAAAACACTTTAATAAACCAAATTTTTCATTATAATTATCTCAACATGGTAATGTTACACTAGTTCAATAAGTATTCGTTTTAAATAGTTCATTCTTTAAATTATCATAATTTGCTTAACGACAAAATACTTTTTTCTCTCTGTTTTCTAATATTACCATTCTTATGATATAATGTTATTATTATCTAAATTAGAAGATTTCATATAGACAGAGATACATCCCCTCTACTTCTAAATGTTTCTCTTTGATCATGAACTCACAAAACTCTGTTCTAATATCTTACGTCATAATAGAAGGAAATAGATGTTAAATAAGGTTAGCTAGCAGTCAGGCTTTCTAAACACACAAAATATTAAATTTAAGCTTATAGAAAAGATACAACTATATAGACAGTTATAATTGTTTGTCTTTTTGCAAATTAAGCAGTAAAGTGAATCTAGTTTACCTACATATATTAAGCTGTAAAAGAGAATGATTTCTTTTGTATGTATATAATTATATGTAACTAACCATATTAATATAAATTATAATATGAGCACCATATTTGTTTAAATATCAAACTTTAAAATATATTTTTTGATATAATAACAAATTATTTCAAAGAAAGTATATATATACTTTCATTTTTTATTTAAAAAAAATCTAGCCTTTTTTTCAAACAAATTTTATTAATTGAAATGTCACTTAAAATTAAGCTTGAATGTTTCATTTTTTTATAATAACCATAGATAATAACTATATTCAAATAAAATATTATAATGCTATATATTTTGCAAAAAATAAATTATAACAATTGAAAAAATGTAATATATTATTTTAGTCTTTGAAATGCACCTGCTGTTTTACAATTACACTGTCAATAATACTTATATTTACGATGATTATATATTATTCTAAAGTTATAGTTTCTTAACTTGGATGCATGAGAGAATATGAAAATTTGTTTGCTGAGAAATATGTATATAATAGTAAACTTCCCCTGAGCCATATTTGTAGCTATTATTTCACGCCTAATCATCCCGGTACTAAATAATTAATGTTCTCACCCACTCAATCTATAACTCTCTCTCTCTCTCTTGCGTCTACAGACTGTCTCATGCAGACCTTCCAGGCGCCGTCATCGCCCTCCTTGGCCCAAGCACGCAATACTGTCAACAGTGCTGGAGACGGGGCGATAACCACTCTTCCTCGCGGAGCCGGTGTGGGTAGTATGTCCTCTCTCAGTCGGTTTCCTGCTGTATCTACACCCCCAGTTGGTCCGCTGCCACCACCGCCACCTTCTGTCTCTATGACAACACCAGTCTCCTCCTTCTCCGGTGACGGTAACAGTCTTCCACGCGCTCCCCCACCACCCCAGTACACACCCTCGACGCGTCTACCTGTGACGCCATTTTCTGCGACACTCAGCATCATTTCGCCTCGGCCAATGGCACCGATCCCTGCAAGCCGATTACCACCAATAACAACGTCCACTGCTAATACCTTAGCAACTGATGCGTCCTTAACAACCGCCTCTGGTCTAATTAACAGCAGTGCAGCCATGGCTAACACTGCGACTCCGAGTAGTATAAGTAGTTTTGCAGCTGCATCTTCAGCCAATAGCAGCACGGCACGGGGACTTCCCTCATTAGCTGGCACAAGATTTACATCGACAGGGAGACCCACAACTACAACATCCACTTCTACTTCCTCCGTCGCTGCAGCAGGTGAAAATCGTGATGTCAACCCGAAAATGATTTGCGATGAAATCGATCAGTTGTTTTTCAAAGACATGATGTAGTTAAACGAATACAGACTGAATATTTTATATCATCGAGTTCTCCTGAATCAACTGTGTTTACATGTGTACAATAGTATAGTTTACACATTGAATTATATATGTTATTTGTCGTCGACTGCATTTCTATGTAACTTGTACATAAGCTTATACACTACGTATACTATAACTACTAAGTAAAGGTTTATAATAAGTTCTGAATTAAATCAAGTATGAAGCCTCGTCAATTACTCCTACCAAATACTCGGACTTAAATATAACAGATTAGGTACCATATTATAAAAAGAGTGCAGCTTTTGACCTGGAATGTTAGCCACTATTTTCGCCGCAATGGAGAAACTACTATGTATGTAAATAAATAAACGAATATACTTTGTATGTACAAATTTTGAAACAATTTGAAAAAATTGTTAGTAATATATATATATACACATGAAAAAAGGTACTAGGTAACATTCGCAATTTATTATGAAAGATACTTACAGTTTTACTACATAGTGCGATTGTTTAACTTAATTTATTAATATTTTAATTAAATTAAGTTTAATAAATAAATAATACATGAATATATTTTGATACGATACAAATGCTAACTTTTATTCATAATTTAATATTAAGTAATATTTACAATTTGGATACTTTAATTAATAGTTCTCTCTTAAAATGATCCTATATATGCATAAATCAGCTAAATATTAATCTCTTTGAGGACATTTTATTGAATGTTAATAGTTTTTAACACTAAACTTAGTATTTTTTACTTTTTATTTTTGTACAAAATAGAATGAAACAGAAATGTAAATATAGTGATCGAATTAAATTAATTGTATTACAAATATTCAAATGTCAATTACGCATATATTCGTAAATTTCATTTTTTTTTTTTTTTTATAAAATTTTCATTTTAAAAGTACTTTGTATAGGTATATATATATATATATTTATTATATAAGAAATATCTCTCATGATACCTTTTTGACCAAAAGAATGAATAAAACTGTTTTAGAATTCAATTTATTGTGTTAACTATTAAATTGCATAAATATAAAATACATTGGCATATTATGTTATTTATATATTTTTTATCTTATTATACATACGTATATGTATATAATATAGTCAATATTGGTAGACGACAACTTATAAAATGTCACCATATTGTACTCTCTGACAGGTATACCATGATGTGATTATTGTATTTAATATATTATTAACAATTACTATCCAATTCTTTCTGACCATTCAATTAAAACACATTCGCATTTTTTAAGCAAAACCTTTTCATATTAATGAAATACTTTTTGTACTATGTACTAATATTACATAAAACCTTTCATCAATCTATTAAAAATAGGTTGTTGAACTATACAATACGGATCTGATTATCTAATCTATGACACTATAATAAAATAATATTTATACTTTAAACTTTCCACTGATACTTATGCATTATTTGCCTACCTGTGTACACCTGTATACCTGTATGTACACCTTTTGCATTGGTTTGTTTCTATGTAAATTCCCTGCCTGTACTTTTAATCGGTACCACAAAATTAAAAAATATTTACTTGTATAGAAAAATCCTTATTATTATTAAGGATCAATAACAATATTATCCCAAATCTAACATTTGGAAATTAAATAAAGAAGCATTTATATATTGTTTTTTTACATTTTACTATACTTACAAAATGCACATTATACATATAAAAATAATTCCCAATTAATAAACGTGTATATACATACATATATATAGTCATATAGTCATATAACACTGAATATTTTAAATTTATTAAATTTATTAAAAATATAATTATATAATATCACCCAGTAATTCTTTCCATGTATTCAAAAGTGTATTTGTAATTACTATACTCTATTGTGTAACTCAATTAAATACCCCATATACATATGTATATTATGATTTATGTATGTTATTGAATCAAATATTTGCGCAAATAGCAATCTTCAGTTAAATGTTTCAAATATATAACTTATATACATTATGAATATATGTGATTCTATAACTTATAAAGGAGCCTTATAAGGCAGGAATTTGGGAATTAAACAACTGAAAAATTGTCAAAAATGAGCGCAAATCAAACACATAATTCGTGATATTGATAACACTTATTAATTTAAAAGTTTTACAGATTTATTCAAATTCTTTTTATAAGATATCATAACAAAAGTTTATGTAAGTATAAAGATCATAAATTTCCAAAAGATAAATAACTACTTGTATGGATTTTAAACATGAAAACTGACAAAATTTGTATTTGCCAAACTCTATTTATAGTGGCCAAAATTATTTGATAGTAAATAACATTCAAAATTAAAAGATTTTATTAAAACTATATATATACTATTAAAAGTAAAATTGAGTAACACTTCAATATATTATTATTAGAATTTTATTAGAAGAAATGAAAATAGCACTAGCTGTAGGTTAAAATATAACAATCTTATTTTCTGTTCAAGCTCATCCTACGTCACATGACTGGAACCAGAGGTTCGAAAATTTGTGAAAATATACTTTTAACCTATACAGCTAGTGCTATTCTCATTTCTTTTAATACTAATGCTGTATTGGGAGCAAAAACAATATATCTATAATTTTATTATAGATTACTAAAATCATAATTTAAATCGTAGACATACATACTTTTATTTATGAATATTGATTGTATAATATATTATAGACGAATCATTTATCATCCATAATATCCTTAAAATATAAAATGTTTAGTATGTACATATTTTGTACATATGTATATATACATATATGTACTTTTTACCTATAAATAATTTCATATAACTAGTTTATTCAATAAATATCTAACCATATATATTCCTATTATACTTAATGTTCCATGGTATAAATTATTACTCTGTCTGATAGTATTAAATAAGCTGAAAATATGTTATTGTTAATATTTAGTAAAATATTCATTATACATGTGGGTAGGTACCTACTAAAATTTAGAAAAATAAATAAAATAAAACAATTGTCTTACGTTTTAAATAATGTAATATAATAATGTAAATTAAAAATAATATATATCATTAGAACTCACAAAATTATTTAAATACAAAGAATTAAACATTTATCACTGAAATCTGGCTATGCAAAGCATTTGTCTACAGCATCAACAAATTTTGTAAATGAGTTCAATCTGTCTAAAAAATATACAAACACATATTTTGAAAGAATTTGTAAACAGGCTATGCATTCTGGACGCTTTTTCTATTTAAATAGATTTATGTTTCAAAAAACAAGTATATTTAAATAATACACTAATTTCCTTTACTATATTAAAAATTGATCTATTTATTAGTTTACACTTTCATACATAGTTTACACTTTAAAATATAAATGTACAAAAATTTAAAACTTAAAAATTAATAAAAAACTGAACTAATAATTTAAGAAGTTTCCTACAAATTTTATATATTTCAATTATAAAAAAATGAAATAGCAATATATAATATATTTTTACATTATGACACGATTAATTAAAAAAAGAAGAGGTAAATTAATTGAATCAGCTCTAATGAAGCAAGAAATTTTATAATTATTTTATAAGTAAACTAATATTTTCTATAGACTACTTACTAAAAAGATAGTAGTATAATTGTACTTTTGCATTCTTTACTCATTAAATATATAAAAAAACTGAAGAATTAATATTAAAAGGTTAAAAAATCGCAATGATATGTCATTCTAATCATAATATTATCAAATTGTATGTAAAAATTAAAGCAATATAATATATATTTTTTTATATATACATTATATTATCTGCTTTTATATAATTAATTGTTGTCATATTTTTATTCTACATATAATTTATAGTATATAGGTAATTAATTATATATTTATATAATTTATAGTATAGTTTTTTAGAATAAACAATTCAATATTTTGATAAGAGAAATTTAATAAACTTCTAAACCACTTATTTACAAAAGTCATGTTATCTAATATGAAGAAAACAAATATGTCAAGATTTCATTATGTTTTAATCGATATTTGTAATTGTATTATATCCTGTAATTATGTAGCTTCATTTAATATTTCGCAGCTTTATTACCAAAATTTAATATTTTTTGCAAAAGTCATCTAACTCATTCTAATAAATGCATGTAATAACATAACATAATATAACAATATGTTATTGTTATCAGTGTATTCTAATGATTCATAATAATATATGTAGAGTAGCTGCAATATTGAACTTTAGAATTTTTAAAATATGATAATTAAATAATTTTTAACTAAAGCGAAATTACCATTTCAACTTGTTGTTATCTAGTGATATTTTTATTTTAAGTAATCTAAATTAAACAAATTTATTATCATAACATGAAATGGAAACTCCAGAAACTAACAAATAATTTAATACAAATTTAATTAAAACCTTCGTTCTACACTGGGATTTTTAATTTTAAGATTTACATTTTTATCTCATGGTTTAGTCTTTAATTTGATTTGATTTATATTTATTATTAACAATTGGTTCACCTAAATCCACATTAATTGTACAATTTTAACTCTCTTGGAGGGTCTCGTCTGTTTGCTATTGAGACATCAGTTCGACAAGGCCCGTGGCTCACCGGTTGGAGTTCATTTTTTAGTTTGTCCCTTGTTACAAGTCATGCATTACAAGAACTACTTATTATATCTGGACGCTTAACTACAATAAATGTGAGTAAAAGTCTGAGTTGTAACGAAATTTCAACATTATTGATACTTTTGAAAGATATGTAGGTATATTTTTAGCAGTTAATTCTACTACCTTTTTTTGGTAAATTGAAGTATATTGTATAATATAGGTAAATATATGTACTATATATGTATCCCTTTGTTCGGTTTAAAAGAGTAGTTACTCGAAGTTAATAAAGTATGTAAAATTTAGAAATCGATTTTTAGAATATTTAATTATTTTTGGTGTATTTATTCATTCAAACAATTTATATAATACAAAAATATATAATTCATTCATAAACTTTTGTAAAATTTATCATATATTATTTAAAAAAATGCATTTATTGTTAATAGAATGTATTCCAAAATTATAATGTTCCTTTTTTGTCTAAACTATTACTGCTGTCATAACTACTACAATATAATTCAAATAACCTGACATACATATAAGGCAGCTTTTATAAATTTGTATAGTATTGTAGTTAAATGTTAGATTTTATTTAAATTTGAAGGTTGATCAAGTTATAATAATAATAATTGAACCAAAGGCTCAAGCCTATAACCATATATAGGTTTATCAAATCATGATTTGCTACCAAAATATATAGAAATTACAGGTGGCATTATTAAGTATATATAATACTCGAACGCAGGACAGTAGGTATCCTATGCACGGCCTGAGACAGCCCATACCTTTGACTTTTGCAAACCAGTCATAATGTATTTGTAGTTGTGTTATAAAACAAATTTAATATCAAAATACAATTTATATATTATTTAACAAACTACATACATCCATAGAAAAGTAATGCCTCCATTTTTAAAGAGGTCAAGGGCATGACTCATAGACACATGAGAGAAATACAAATTATGATTCGCAGCAGACTAAAACACTTTTTTAATTATGTAACTTTGATTCCTGCTTATAAAATTCACCATTCTTAAATAATAAAAAATTGTATGAGCTTAAAAATATAAATATAATTTAACTTTGTATATACATTTACTTCTACAATATATCATTGTATGTAACATTCTTCATTCCAATAAAAGAAGTACAGTGGGAATTAACTATTTATAATATACCTTTCAAAGGTAATAATATTTTCAAACATATTTACTTGTGTACTTATTAAGTTTGTCCGCTTCTTGGCTTTCTTTGCAATGAGTACGACGTGTTTATTAAAGGAAAGGGTTCTATCCAATGTCACCCCTAGGACTCTAGGCGTTGGGTTGAAAGGGGTCCGCTTGTTATCGATGGTTATGATAGGACAGTAAACTGCTTCATTACTGCTTGTCGAGAAGAATGCCGTTTCACTTTTCTCTAGATTGATTACCATTTTCTTTCTTGTACAGCTAACGATCTTGTTGATAGCTTTTTGAAGGTTGTCTTTGGCTCTGTTGATGGAAGTGTCCGTAATGTCGTCTGCATACTGGGCTGTGCTGACCTCTTCCGTGATGGCTTCATTAACTGAGTTATTGTACAGTATGAAGAGTAAAGGGGCCAGGACAGATCCTTGCGGAAGACCCTGGTTGATGATGCACAGTTTTCCCATAGCGTTGCTCAAGCGGGTTGCGGCTTGTCTGTTGTATAGGAACCCTTTAATCCAGGAGACGTATTTAGAGTGTAGGCCAGTGCCTAGCAGGGTAATATACAGGTCTTTGTCTATACTTTATCATAAGTTTTAGAAAAATCGATTTGCGTAAGGATAGTTCTCTTGCTGGTTTGTGCTGGAATCCATCGTTGATATTATGAACCACCTTAAGAATCGCTTCCTCGCAGCTAATTAAGTTTTTCCGAAATCCACATTGGTTCTTATTAATCCATTTACCACCTTCTGCAAGATTGTAAATCCTGTTGGAAAGGATCCTTTCAATAGTCTTCGCCACGCAGGACGTCAAGCTGACCGGCCTGAAGGAGGCGAGGTCACTGGGTTATTTACCGGCTTTTAAAAGGGGAATAATAGTTGCTTTCCTCCAAATTTTCGGACTGAAGCCAGTCTCGAAAGACAGGTTTAACAGGTTTAGAAGATGTTTTCATCTCTGTTGGCTCGAGTGCCTTTAGAAAGGTGGGTGGGATGTCATCGGGTCCAGCCGCACTTCCTGTTCTCAATTGTGCAATGGCAGTGTTCAATTCGCCAATTGTAAAATGGTTGCACGTATGGTCCAGTGGTTTTGCTGAGGCAGAGGCGCTTCTTGCCTTCCCTAATCCTACTTCTCTCTTCTTTGTTAAATTGGAGTTTGTTGACATTGGAACAGTGTTTCGTAAAAATATCAGCTTTGCACCTATCTGTGGTAATCATTTTCCCATTTTATATATAAAGCGCTTCATTCGGGTTATTCGTATCGGGGTCGCCTGCTAGGGACTTAACAAGCTTCCAGATTCTTCGAAAATTCTTGTGTTGCTCCAGGTCATGGAGGAAGTCGATCCATTTATCTTCTTTCTCTTTAGCGATCTTTTCATTAACTTCCTTGCAAGATTGGATCCATTCTTGGCGTTGTGTGGAAATATTACGTCTGTAATTATTCCGTGTCTTGATGGCAGTTTTTATTTCCGGTGTCATGTGGGGGTTGTGATTTTTGTTCGGCTTAGTCTTTCCGACAAGGGTCAAGGCTGTGTCTGTAAGGATGTTATTGAAATGAATGGCTTTCTCGCAAAGGGATGAGGAGTCTGGTTCCTGGCTGTATTTCAGAGCTTCATCCACTGCCTGAGTGAACAGATCCCAGTTGACGTTTTTCGATTTCCATTTCGGCATGCGTTTAATGCAACCGGCGATTGTTAGCATACTCGATGTTGACTGTGTTGGATATGGGTCAGTGGTCTGATGCCATTTTGTCTGTGACAATCAATGATTTCATGTTGGAATAACACAGGAGAAGGTTGAGGGATCTGGTTCCACCCGTACCTTTATTCACTCTGGTGTGGATGTTTGGGTTGTTAACGCAGACCATTTCATTCATGATCTCTCCCTGCTGATCCTGGGTTTTCCAACTGTCCCATAGCTCAGAGTGCCAATTAAGGTCGCCACCAATGATCAAATTTTTGCCATGGGGAAAGCGATGGATTGATAGCTCTTCTTGGGATTGGGCTGTTGAGCGGTTTGACGGGTAATAGCAGTTCTTGGTGACGTTGTTGGACCAAGAGGTGTTCTCTGTACAGGTAAAGTTGTTGGACCAAGAGGTGTTCTCTGTACATATAAAGTTGTTGGACCAAGAGGTGTCTGTACATCTACTTATTATAATTTATACAATAACTTTTAGTTTATTTCAGATATACATTTGTATGTGAGACAATGGCGCCGCCAGACATTAAAAAATTATACGCACCATTTATAAGGGGCGCAAAAAGGTGGGTTCTGTAGATTTTTGAAAATATGTAATATCTTATTCCATACCTATATATAACATTCCCCCCTTCACATGATAAGTAAGAAAATAAGTGACAAATAAATTAATAATGATACATAATGAACTGTTTCATCATTACAACATTTTCATCGTGATAGTTTACAGAAAATAAAACTAGAAGACAGGAAGACAATTATAAATACTATATTATGATTAATTTTACATTTCACTATGATAGCAATGATAGTGAAATCTGAAATATAAAATATAATACGTGGGAAATTGAAAATGTATTGGAATGTGAATTATAATTAATTCTTTACTATGTAATTATTATTAATGCGGATCAAATATTTTTCAGTCAAATACGTATGACTGGTGGCCTATGTGAGACGTGAATGATTATATTTTCTAAAAACTACAAACTTCTTTTATATTTAACTCTTTCTTCGTAATTTGATATACATTATTACCATTTTCAACAAAATTTCCTTTTCTTTTTTATATCAAAGGTTATATTAATAAACCATCTGCCTTTTTAATATATCTTACTCTAAAAATTAGGTGTTAAAAATGTATTAAATAGATTCTATTTATCGGTGTCTTTGACTTTGGCTCTATAAATTAATATTTTAAATAACTAAAATATAACATAGATTTTAAAGTATTTTGGAAGTCTATTTTGTATATGTTATTTGCACTTGCTATTTTGTATAGGTTTGCCTGCACAAATTAGTTTCTAAAAAATGTTTTCTTATAAAAATATTTTTTCTTTAAAGCGAATCACATTCTTTTGTTTGAGTTAAATTTTATTTAAACAAAGAAACGTGACACTAACATACCTTTTTCACATAATACACCTGCAGCGGGACTCAAATATATAATTAAGCACTAAATTGAGATTTTTTTAATGAACACATTTTCAAACTGTCTTTTAATTTCGTTTTTAAATAAATAAATGTATCTATATGAATCAAGTTATAGAAGAAATTTTCGTTTTTAATTATTGACAACAGGAATACAACAAAAATAAAGAATTTAAACGATGACAAATTATTACAGCTAATGCAATATTTCTTAACCTCGAAAGTAATTGAGATTTCAATTTTAAGAAAACGCTAAATACCTATAAAAAAGAACATAAAATACAATTATCTAATACGTACATATTTTATTTAATGTATAATGCTAATTTAATGTTTAAAAATATAATCATTTTATGAATGATCCTTTTAGATGTAAAAGTGTCATCTTTATTCATATAAAAAATTGATAAAATTAAACTCAATTACAAATATTTCTATAAATAGACACTCAATAAATTAAGAAATATTTCCAGAACCATTCTTAGAATATAAAATAATTGTATGGCAGCCTCTAAATCCGATCAAATGTTTCGACTTCTTATCTTCTAGTTATATCTGATATAAATAGGTTCTAAAAAGTTGATGGGTTCGAAATTTCATTTAAGTATATAATTTGATTATTAGCCAATGCAATAAAATGTTCTATTAACGAATATTGTAATCATCGAAATTTAAAATTGCAGTAATTAGAAATATTTCAACAATTTATTAATAACATCCAAATTCAAATTTTGCGGTACAACAATGTATAGTCAATGTACATGAAAATAGTAGTAAACATCTAATCGAGTTTTTTCGCATAAAAAACGCAGTTGACGAAGTGTCTACTAAAGTTAACGTGAAGAGTAGTACCATTTGGCTTTTTAATCGAAATAATTTTCTGGTTGTTGCAGAATTCAGTAGTTAGGCAAACTTTATTTGAAAGACCACTTTGCAAAGTTTCAGTTAATTGTCTTTTTTGTTGATCGGATCTTTGTTGAAAATAGTGATTAACACTAGAGAGATTTTTGTGTCTCGTGACAGTGCAAACATCTTCAGATGAGAATCCTTTTTCTTTCAGATGAGAAACTAAGTTTACTCTTACACAGTGGTTAGTGTAGACCTTGCTGAGATTAACCATTTTGGAAATCTTCTTCATCATATTTCCTGGCTCTGATCTTCTTAAACTTCGTTTGTCGCAGAACCACACAGACACCATCTTCCAGTTTTTAATCGGTATTGGAAAAAAAGATGAATTTGAATGTGTACGTTTTTATAGATACTTTTGATAGATCTTTGCTATCCGAATCAAAATCAAACAATATTGAATCTTTTGTTAATTGAGGCAATATTTCTCTGCTTCTAAGTCCAAAATGGTAAGTTACAGCAAACCAAATATGTTGTTGCAGTACAGAGCAGAAGACCCACCAAAGTATTTAGAAACTCTTTGTAAATCACTTGGCTGAATGGAGTCCAATGTATTTTCTCTTCGGTTAGTGGATTTAAACCAAGAACCAACTATGGCTTTCATTGTATCATTTGCGCGCCTGAACGTCTCTCCATGAATAATATTGATCTTGCGATTCACGTGAGTACCTGTAAGATAACGTTGAATGGCTGCTGTTGAATCAACGAACTGGAAGAGTAACACAGACCATCTTTCTTCTCAGAAAAAATAAAAATATCGAATTTTTTGCGAAAGAATTTCTACAGGTGTAGTTTCATTTCAGTTGAAAGCTGTTTTTCCCCAAGAAACTTTTTCAATCGTTGTACGTGAATTTCGGTTGAAAATGCTGTTGATTTTGCTAGTCTCCTTTTCCGCTTTATAAATTTAACTTATAATATTTTCTTCAATAGATTTATAATTCTCATTATCTAATCTTTTGAATTCTGCCTCCATGTCATCCACTACCATGCTATATGTTGTTTGTATTATAGTAATATCTTCCTTACTCATATTTGCCTTGCCTATAGCTATAATTTCATGTTCTTCTTTACCCTATATCCTACCTGATGGAATGCAACTGAAATCTATAAGAGAGCTCCAAATCTGTTCAGCCATTTTTATGCAATGCAATCGTAATTAAAATAATTTTCAAACAATCTAAGATTGTCTATGAATCAATGTAATTTAAATTTCTTTAAATTACAATAACAATCAATAAATTTGATTTACAGAACATGATTTCTAAGGTGCTATGCTCTATAAATCATGTACTGCAAATTAAATATATGATTGCTATATTTACAGTACGAATTTCATATAAAATCAATAAAAGAGGCATCTCTGGTTACTTTGTGATTAATTTGTAACGATTTTTCGTTAGCAAAGCTTTTACGGAAGAGTTTTATTTAATTAACTTATAACACTTAACAAAATATAAATTATATCCCTTATGACATCTAAATTGTTTAACTAATTAATAATAAAACACTACACTTAATGACACTTTAATTCAAATTTGCCGTGGCTCTCTTAGTTGCAATCAAATTAAATTCACATTTTAACTATACTTTGTGAAAGCTTGCAAAGTATATCTCTGTGTATTGCATTTGCAATATTGGTTGCAATAAAATATCTCAATATTTTTATTATTGCGAAATCAATTTCTGGATTTGTGCAAGAATTCGCTGCGGCTAAGAAATTTGAGATTTTATAAATAAATTTTTGCATCAATGGATCAATAGCCAGGGATAAAACGAAGACAAATAATAAGGTACTTTCAGATGTAAAATGAAGGATATACTCCATGGCTACGACACATGTTGCTGCAGTAAATTTTATTAATTCAGTTGTTCAATGTTTTTGAGATTCTTTCATTCTATTGTTTCGTTTAAAAAAAAAAGTAAGAAATATAAAGTTTTTATTATAATCATTGGTAAACTATAGCTCAAGGAGCACTAAAGTACTGCGTTGTGCGAGGTCGTCCTACTTAGTTCGTAAGCAGTTGACATTTTTTCCCGATGCCAAACTATGCCAACATACGTATAGTGACGTAGGGCAATGTTGACCGATGGATTGTGTTCTGTTATTCTGTAATTAATGTACTGTATGTTTAGTACCTTTACAGAATATATATTTAAACAAAATAGTATAATCTATTTCAATATGCAGGCCTGTATATATTGATAATTAACCAATTTCTTTAATTATATCATTCTAATACAGTCATAATGTAACTATTCACGTATTCATGCAATAATATTCGGTGACTATGATATTGTCACCAATAAATTATTTATTATTCATAATCGCATTTTTTTTTATTAATTTTGTATATAGGTATATATATATACTTTTATCTATATAAGTTAATATATTAATATGCATAAAATTACCTGCCCAGCATCATAATTTTCAGTGCAGATTTCAATATTTATGAGAATTTAATTATTTACTTATTGAACACTACGTTAGTAAATGTATAAATTAATTAAATTTGTCGTATACTATAATAAATGGTTACTTTACTGTATTAACATTAAATTATACTACGAGCATATATTTGACATTCTTAAGAACTATGCAACTGTAATGAAATCATATGAAATGTCTTAGATTTTTTGGGTTTAATCTTTATTTATAAAACTGAATTAAAGTAATCTATAATATAACGAAACTATATAACATCAGATAAATTTGTACAGCATGTTACAAAATTCAAATTGTCTTAGTTGGCAGACATGTATATCAGTCCCATTAGAATAAAAATGAAATTGAATTTTTTTATGTCTTACAATTGAATTATAAAATAAATTCTGTGAAGCTTTTACCATATTAAATTATAAAAGTGAGAGATTTAAGCTTTCAGTACTATAGATTTTTAATATTTTATGCATGAAATTAGTATTTTTAAAGATAAAAATAAATTAAACATATTATATAATAATTCAAAAAGTAAACTCTTGAGCTTAATGATATTATTACTATGTAGTTGCAATGGGACGTATTAAGTCAATATGTTGTTTTATACGGGTAATTTTATTTTATACCCAATTTGTTGCATAAGGTATAATTTCATGTAGTTTATATTACAAGTCTTTATGCTAAGTAATAATTATATGACACGTATATTTTAACGTTTTCTAATAATATATAACATTGTTGGACAGAAAAATATCGTTAATAGCTTGTTAATATGGCGGACCAAAGGGTTCAGTCACGTATATGTTACTTATTAATTAAATAACTCACCTATTTCGTAAATAACTCACTTATTTAATAAATAACTCACTTATTTAATAAATAACTCACTTATTTAATAAATA
>JAYRBW010082138.1:0-44617 GCA_036023295.1 Invenusta paracnida | reverse complement strand
ACAATATTAAGTACATTCCAGGTTTATGAGGGTTGGTATTTGTGTTCATAAAATACCTGTATGCCATATTATATCATCATGTATGTACAATGAAATATTCACAAAGAAATGTACCGAACTTAAACAAGATTTATGGAAATATTGCTCATACAATTATATACTAGTAATAATAACCCCCAAACATGAATTGACATTTTAAAAATTTGAAGCAATTAATTAAAATACAATAATTGCTCCAATCACTTTAGCTTTTATCATTTTTGGAATCCTTGTGGTCTTGCGGTCACTCTCCCGCAAGAATTGAGTCAATCGAGCCAGTAATCTCTGAGATAATCAACTTTTGGAAATGTGGTTTGGAAATAGATGGGTTAGGGTTAGGAATCCTCCTCTCCTCTCCTCTTATCCGCTTCTTTTGATTATTATTTATTGTTACTTTTATTCATAAGTTATAAGTTTTTTTATATTAGTTATTTTTTCTAATAATCATAATTACATATATCGCTTTTCCAACTATTTAAAAAATATTTTTTTAGAATTCCACTTATACCTATATTAATGTTAATAATAAAAAGCAAATCTATTGTTTCAATATGTATGAGAGGTTATCTTAACTGTTGAAATTTCGCTATGACATTTTAAGAATGTCTTATAACATCTTATTATCCAGTCATAATCACGTAAGAAAAGACCTAAATTTATACAATAAATGAATTATTTTTTAGACTATAGCCTTGATTTCTACTTCAATATTTGCTAATAATGTTATCATTAGTTTGTTTAGTTTAATGCGGTTCCTTCTTAGTATTAACGTCGAGGTATTTTATTTTGTCGACTGTTCCGCAATATGTTTTTAGAATTAAATTTTAAAACAGTAAAAATGAATCTTATACTGTTAACATTTGATAACAATACCTGCTTTAACAATTACTTTTGCAATACCTTCTTTTTATTAATATTTCCCGAATAATATTTACAAATAAATAAATATTTAAAGAAAATATATTTAACTCCAATTTAACTCTTAACTGATTTTAGTTTTAAAATATTATATAATGTTACTGCATTGTGAGGCAATTATGAAATTTAACAACCACCGTGTAAGATGATTGTGTATATATACAATGTTTTTACATATAGTAACTATATATACCATTATGTAAAAACAGTCCTTTAATAATTAAGTCCACAGAAAGAACACATAACAAAAAAAAAGATAATTTTACAGCAAATCGGTTCGCACATTTTTTACATTACATTATATATTATTGAGCTTTTAATTTTTTTCTTGTCATTAAAGTTACAATTGTAACTTCAAATTATTACTTTAATTAAGATGTTAGAACACAAAATCTATAAGTCATGTTTTATTTGCTGTAGTTTAAACATTCGATTAATTATGAAAATTAATTAAACACATTATAATTATTTTTAGATGGACACCACAGTCCAGGCAAAGAGCTGATTTGTTTGCATAAATTATGCATCGCATGTAGGTATATAATAAACTCATTAAACACGACATTTTTCGTTAAAAATCAATATAAAGATTGATAGATTTACCTATTATTCGCAACTATATGAAAACAAAAACCATACAAGTTTTAAGGCGTAGAAACATATTTATATTATTATCATAGTACATGAAATATATACTACAAGTAATAGCAGTGAGAGTAGTAAACAATATTAAGTACATTCCAGGTTTATGAGGGTTGGTATTTGTGTTCATAAAATACCTGTATGCCATATTATATCATGTATGTACAATGAAATATTCAAGTGAATAGGACTAATAGGTAACCTCAAGTGTCTAAGCTTTATCAAACAAATGTACCGAACTTAAACAAGATTCAGGGAAATATTGCTCATACAATTATATACTCGTAATAATTACCTCCAAACATGAATTGACATTTTAAAAATTTGAAGCAATTAATTAAAATACAAGTCATTTTAAATTAATTTATAACTAAGATAAGAGAGAGATCATCTGTTTGGTAAAGTGAAATTAAACATTATATGAAGCTTGCTATGCATACTGAATGTATTATCCGTTATAAAATAAGTGTGTCATAGAGTATTGGTAGACAGAGTTTCCACCTCTCTTGGTCATTGTGGACACCACTACATTGCTACCGCAGTCTTTGAAAAGTAGTCCTTTCAAAGTAGAATCGTTGTAGTAGCAAATATTAATAAACGGTATTGTTTGGATTTTGATATCCGATCTTAAAATGATTAAAATCAAAAATAATTATCACTACCGTTTGGTATCCATCATGTTATGTCCACATTATTAAATACAACGATTTCTTAATGTTGACAATTAGCAGTATTGAAAATACGAAATCTACAAGAGATAGAATCTCATCGTATTATTACTCTATAATATGTATATTAGACGACGATTTGATAAATTCTATTTAAGCAACAATTAAATTTAGAGAAGAAGGAAGTATCAATTTTCATGCAATTGTATGAAACTCTAACTTACTTAAAATAATTGAAAAACACAAAATCAACAAATTTATAAAAAATCTGTCAGACTGATTAGTTTGATTGGAAATTTTCGGAACTGATTACAAAGTGATCCACTAAATTAAAGAGCTGAATATATAGTTTAGAAACAAAGCACGTATTACTATTAGGCATTGTACATTTCATGTGAAGAAATCGCACTGTACCAGAATAGGTGGCTAAACTAAAAATGGAAATGCACTTAATTCTTTTTTAATTAGTTCTATCTTAATTTAACTAGTTGTGTTTCTCAATATAATTATTTGTGATTTCATAGTTCAAAAATAATGAAAACACGGAGACCATAGATATAAACACTTTAATTTGACTCGATTAATCACTTATTTTAACCTTCATCCTTTCCCGGATCAAGACGTGTCCTATAACGGTTTGTTGGTTGTATAGCCATTTGAAAGAGAACGTTATCTTATAGGCACACAACACAACATCACAATTATCCAATGGCACCCATACATTGCAGACCGTCCTGGCATCCCGCGCGGAGGAGAAAAGCCGCCCGAACCAAATGGTGGAGGGAGTCTGAATTTAAACCCAGACTTTAATTTGAACTCGCCGACTTAGAAGTCTTACACGCTAATACATCGCGCTAATGCATCTTGACCAATTAGACCTTCCAAGCTGATAACTGGTGCGATGCTTTCAGTCAAAATAGGCTCATTATATCGGACACGCTGTTTCCACTCTATTTTACTTATAGCTCTGTAATGGTAGCGCCTCTATTAATTAAGGTCAATATGGGAAGGAGAGTTAGCGTGCGCAAATAATAGCATAGTATACCTACATATCAGTAAAATCATGTTCTGTACACGAAGAATGTGGGATTACAGTCGACTAAGGGTTAAAATACATTTGGGTTGACAGTTTGTCGAAAAACATCGGCGGAGGGGGGGGGGTGGTACATATTATGTAGATTACTGCCAGTCGCACTAGCTAACCTGTTTTGAGCACCAGTGACGTAATATTACGGTATAGATGGCAATTGTCCTACAATAAATCATCTTTAAAGCATGTTTAGAAATCAAATTATAGGAGCAGACATTAGTCTGCCCGAATAGATACCAAAACAGATAATGTAGAATCGATAATAATATATTAAGTGACAAAATATGGAAGAAATAGGTTTACGGAATACAAGAACAAAAATCCGATTTTCTATCAATAGAAATTAAGTTATGTATGATATTCATTGAGAGAAATATATTTTATAGTTTTAAAGGATCATTTTATAATTAATTACTTTTTAGATCTTCAAACAGGTTTATGACAAAAATGTAAAAAAAAAACAATTATTAAAGCCTCTTTTGAGGGCAAGTTTATGTTTATATAATGTGTTTATAAAGGAACACTATTTTATCAAGTAATTTCAGTTTATAAATTTAGAGTGAATTTGCACGAATAAAACCATATTCGATGAGTTGACCCAAATTTTGTATTTTGCCTTGTGTCAGTCACCAAACCGAAACTATCGGTAGTCACTGTGCTGTTGAGAGCAAGTCAAAACATATTATTCAAAGTGCGCAAAGTTATGTGGGTAATTGCATGTGCTTAGCGTCCCTAAGAAGATCGGATGGAAGTGAGTAGAGCTGCGGCAAGGAGACTCAATGAAAGACTGAAGAAGACCGGCGCCGGGGACAGAGTGGAACCGCGACACTGTGTCGTGTCCTCGTTGGGATCGAAGTCGTAGCAGGCATTGGGACGTCGTCGATACCGCGGCTTGGCTGCCATCTCGCAGATATCAGGACCACGAACTGGCATTTTGGAGAGGCGAAGGAGGGGAGAGGAGGGGACTTTGAAGTCTTTTTGACAAGAAGCGTGCAAGAAGTACTGATAAGAATATTAGTAGGATTGTGTGTGAGTAGAGTGTGAATTTGGATTCAATCAACTCGATGATATAAATGGAATCTAAGTAAATTCTATGCGGGAAAACGTATTGTATTGTCATTGTATTGTTCATTTCATTTGCTTGGTAATATTTGTACAAGACAATCAATTATTATAGAAGATATTGCCATTATCGCGTTAATTGTAAATAATTGACTACCACAAAAACCATATGTAAAACATTGAAAAAACGATAACATGGCAGATCTTAAATAGTAGGAGATCTATATATTCAGAACAAAGTACAATATCAATGGATTAAACTTGAGTAACTTTAAAAGAATCTGATTCTCCTTAAAAATGACAATTGGACTGAAAATTATTTTTCAAGAATTGGTCAAAATATTGTAAGACGCCTAGTAAAGCGTAAATTTATAAAATATAGATCAATTGATACATAGTGTTAACAAATATGAATATGTTATTTTATGAACAGTTTTATGTTTAAAGATTTTATACTAAAAGGCAACTTCAAATGCCTTAAAATACACAATGTGTTATTTCTTGCGTAACAAAATTTAAAAATATATATTTTTCCAAAAATGAAACAAACAGTATTTTGTATAAATTGTCCTATTTCTCCATAATTTTATAATCGATAAAATCGCAAAATAAGTACAGAATAAGATATAATTCCATTTTTTATAGAAACTGTGTTTGAATTAAAAATGAAATGCTTATACAAAGTGCATGTATATAAATAATAATTTAATTAAAATAATAAATATCAAGTTTGAAGATACTAAAACAACACATTTCTAATTACGCTTTATAGCAAAGTTTGTTCGAATAAAATGAAAGACATATACCAAACTAAACAGTTATAAAAAACAAAAATTAGATATATTAATGCAACCAGAAGAGTTATTAAATTCAAGGATATTCATATTATAGGTTACATACATAAGGCTAATTGAAACACGGGAAAACACTAAACCTTCTAATTGAATGCTGCCAAAAGAAGTCTCGTATTCGTTTACCTTATATAATGGACGTCTGACAAGTTGGGAATTTTAAAATCATAAGAAAGAAAACGTTCAAAACTGATTGAGCAGTAGGTACATGTTTTCAAACGATTGTAAACTGCTTGTATATCGTTTGCTTAGAAACCTTCGATATATCTCAATCATTTAACTGCTAATGTCATAAGTCGATTCCTAAAGCGCATCGAACATGTTTCATTAGATTAAAGATTAGTTTTTGTATGAAAAACGATTTGTAAGTTTAAAAAAGTCAAAGGATCAGTTAAATATATGTACAATAAGTTTGCTCTTGCTTAAGGCCAATTTGTGAACAATAAAACATCTAGGTGACTCCCCCTTTGACACAAATAGGCAGCTAATCGGAGAGTAAAAACAATTTCTTTTCAAAAACAGCTTCATGTATAATTGTTGTTATTCGTATAATATGTTTAGAATAAACATTCGCAAATTAGTGGCCACTGCAAACTAAACCCACAAATCATGCAGATTAACTCAAAGGATATCGTGTGAAATCAGAATATTTGCATACGACTAGTAAAGTAGCTGTATATTATAGTAGCTACATGTGTTTCGGTAAGTTTGTATAAAAAGTTGACATGCAAAAATAATCGAATTAATTCCAGTATACAGTGTGCGTGGGAGATTGTGATAAACATATTTTTTTGGAATCAATAAATATCTCGATTCGTTGACAGAGTACATTAGTTAGTTGTCGTTTGAGTACAATTTAATCCTCTCAATAATACAGCATAGATGTTGAACTTCAAAGGTGCCAATTAAAGGTGATCAGTTCATTAACACATTTCATCGTTAAACATTTTAAATTGAAATGAATATCCGTAAATGAGAGTACTTGGTTAAAAAATTACTTAAATATTTAAACAGACAAGTGTTATTTTAATCGCTTTAAAGCCTTGCAAGCGATCATTTAAAGTAATCATTAAAGTTATAAGGACCATTGTAATAGCATTGTAATTGGTGTCATCAAATCATTCAATCAAATAAAAATGGAAACAAAACCAGTAAAAAGACTACGTATGTAATATATCTATAGGAGAGAGAGAGAGAGATGGCAAAATATAATCCTTATAAATAAAATATAGAAAATGGGACGAGATATAGCGACATCCCAAATGTGACAAATTGTATTGAACTTTATAGGAGAAGAGTGGATGAACTCAAAACAATTGAATAGTAATAACAGTTTAAGTAGAAGTAGTAGTATAGTACGAGTAGTCTGTTAATAAATGTCAAGTTTATTTGAACCAATGTGCTGTTTTGATCAATTATTATTATTATTATGGGGGTCAGGAGAGAGGAGGAATTCCAAACTTACTTTTATTTCCATAGCCGACTGAGAGTGAAAAGAAATAAATAGCCAGAAAGAAAAGAGAGAGATTTATAAATGAAATATAAAATTATACATTATGCGAATAACGCAGCATCAAATATAACTTAGCACGGAATAAAAACTAAATAAGAATAAATGTTGCTGGTCAATAATATTGGATTTTTAACTTATAGTACCTACTTGTATAATTGTATCATTCGTCATTGTCTTATTAAATATATTGCGTAGATACATTATTCCAATAAAGCATAAAATATGAAATCAATCGAAGAAACACCTTTTGAACACGTTATAGAAATTCATTACATTATTTATTTAAAATCTATGTCGTAATGTGTTAAAATTGTCGATATTGTACTAGACATAAAGATCTATGTATATTGGCAATCTAAACATTTGTTATGTATTATTATGCATTCATTGCCCTAAACAAATGGGCTAATTTGATTGGTTAATAAAACCTCGAATTCAATAGGCGTAGTAATAGCTAACTTTTAATTGGACAGTAGTAGACAATTTGCCCTACTGCATCGTTTAACTTAGATTGCTAATCTAGATGTTTGATGTATAATACAATATCGATGGTTAAAATAGAATATTTAAAAACTTTATCTTATGTTTCTCGCGTTTTGTGGCAACAAGTATAAAATGCCTGTAATTAGAATATTAATCTTAGATATTGAATTCATGACATTCTGGCGTGTTCGCAACTATTCATTTTAACTATTGGTAAGCTTAGTCTATGTACATTAAGAGTATATCATAATCCATATTGCATTATCTAAAACACGATTTAAATTAAACGTATCTCAATTTATTTATATCTGCTATTATAGACCGAGTTTGGATTCAGTTTGTAATTTCTTTCCCCTTACACAGCTCGCACAACAACATAGGTAAATTGCGCCGATTTATAACTAGAACATCGTCAATGAGAGAGAAAGCAGAGAAGTCGAGCTCACCTTTGACGGGATCACGTGATGGAGGTGCTTGACTACAAGACTTGACCTGGGGATGCGCCACAACTAGCATGAGATTCGTGCCCTCCACGCCACTCACACTGAACTCACGAACCTTGTGTCCGCATGGAAAGGTGTTCTTCGTGGAACGCTGAGCATTGCCTTCGATCAGGCCCGGTAGATGATAGCGGTAGGCCAGAGTAATGCAGCTTTGGTTCGTGTTCCCGGTCGTTGCAGTTGCTTCTTGTCCGGAAACTAGCGGAGTCAGGGGACAGTATACCCTCAAGATATACTCATATATTACTGCTAGTTGGCTGAATAATTTATGGGAAATCTATTTATGACTAAATTTAAAATGTACATAATACACTTTTAGGAAGTTTTAAATTAATTTTATTTAATAGAAATCAACAAAGAATACATTCGAAAATTCTATCACACACATGTTTATTTAATAGTCTTACAAGAATATAAATTAAATGAAAAATACAATTACCGTGTGAAGGTGACATGATCATCAATGTTGCAAATCTGAAATCAAACAATAATGAAGTATACATTTATAGATTTCTGGGTATATTATCCATCTACTCGAAATCATTTGCAGGTAGTAGAAAGCATTTTCACTGAATTATTGCAATGATATTAAATATTATAGATAAAAATGCTCAAATGTTCAAATTGACGATAATACATTTTTTCAAACATATGACTGCTCGTTTATTTATAAATATTTACTTAGTAAAGAAATATTCATAGAAATATACATTCAACACACACACGCTATACTGCAAGAAACGTCATATTTTTGAAAATAATTTTAAAATTTTATTGGCTTGATCTTTGAAAATACTTGGATAGAAAGTCAATCGATAAATATGCTGATGAAAAATAATGACATACTTTATCATCCAAGAAAATCCGCTATTCAGAGAATAAAGCAGGTTCATCCAAAATTGATAGCTGAAGAGATTTTGAAGAATCGATAAGATAGTCTGAAATTAAGTAAAAAAAAACAGTGTATAATTACACACAAAACAATTAATATGCTTTTAACATTCAAAAACAAAGGTTACTGACATGTTTTCAGCAAATCAATTTCTGTTTTCATAATATGCTATTTACGCTTTCGAGACATTTAGGATGATACAAATAATTACTCGACTGTTCTGTCTGAGTTTTTGACTTGAATTGCTAGTATGTAATAGCGATTATGTAGTCCTATAGTTTAATCCGACGTCTATTTTGTACCATAAACAGTGACAACAGTTTATTGTCTTGGCACCCATTGCGCAATAGGCTTTTAACTTCAAAGATTCAAAGTTTTGTTTCATATTACAACTATATATTGTGAGCTATAGAAGATAAATATAAAGAAATCGCGCTAAATGTTGGCGGCAAAAACATAACAGCTGATCAATGATGAAATCAATATTGCGTAAATATATTATTCGATTTTGTTTAAATGACATAAAAGCTGTTTAAAAATCTGTAAAACCTCATACTTACTATTTACAAAAATTTAAATTATTGATTAAGAATTATTATCCACAATAGTAAACTTGAATTTTGCAATATTTTAATTATACAACATTTTTAATAATCGTGACTTAAATTAATTATGCATCTACTGTCCATCAATTATACATATTTCTAATAGATTTCATTCTACATAGATCTTGACCCAAATTACAGATAATAATTATGATAATTTACAAATATAATTTAATATATAACAAAAGATAATGAACATTTAAAACTATTTCCGCCATATCCTACTGGATAGTCTTTGAAATTATTGCCATGCAGTCAAATATATATATCGCAATATATCTCTATTTAGATTTACGGAATTACTGATAATAAAATACTCCTACATTAGTAAAGACACTAATTAAATAAAAAACAGTCTTTCAAAAACATGTGCCTAGAGAAAATTTTAAAATTTGATTAAACAAAAAACAAGGAAGACATCGGAAGACTTAGCTGAACATTTTTGAACATTGAAGTAATACTCTCAGCTGTTTACACCTCTCAACATGCCGCTATTATGGAAATTAATTAAATTTCAACATAAAATGTACATCTAAAGCACGATATATGTACTGTAAAGGCGGTAACTATTATAGAGTTCAAAGAGAGAAGAGAATAGACATAAAAAGGGTACCTTTGATGGAACGCCATTAGGGGCATCAAATGCGAATCACGAAAAAAATCCAATCTAATGCAACGTATTGAAATGGCATGTATAGATCTCTCTAAAAATATAATATAAAATCCAGGCTCCAATTTCTCCTGTGATGGTGGTTTATATTTCATTAATAGAGAACATATTTTTGGATTTTTTAAAGCATGTTTGCCAAAATAGGAATACAAACAATCGGAGAAAATGAGCTCTCGTCTTTAAAAAAGAAACTTTTAACAAATAAGAATCGATAATACAACTATACATAAACTAATTAATCAATCGATAGGTTGAGACATATAACAAATAGTGCAATAACATTGGTTAAAAGGGAAATCAACATTATTACAAGAACCTTTTAAATATTATGTCCACAAATTTTGAATCCCTAAATCAACAAATTATTTAAATTATGAAATAAAATTATGTGCTTCTTAATTGAGAAAACTTTAACATTTCTCCGCAAATAAAAGATATAAAAAGGAAATAATATAAAGCAAAGAGACTTGTAATATAATCCATCAATTTAATATTTACACTAGAATCAAGTGGTTTATTCCTTTTAGATTATTCACAATTCCGTCAGCTAGATTTCACTATGGCGAATGAAAAATTGCAAAAATTGCAACAAATCTGTCGATATATATCTCGATATCTGCATATGTAGGTAATTATAGTTATAATCATTCATTATTCACCAATAGAGACGTTAAATAGTTGATATTTAATACAATATCGGATAAATCTCAGAGGCGGCATTTAGACTAAACCAAAAATACAATGCCACATGTTTACAGCACAAATCGTCGATTTTTAGACCCTTTTCCCTCTGAAAACAAATAGATCGGATAGCCAATAATTTTATATCATTCTAAAGCTTAAGGATATTTTTTAATCTATAAACAGATATTTTGTAGCTATATCAAAGATTAAGTCGATATATCCGTATTAAAACTAGATTCCAATTGGACGACAATTCTTAACCAATAGGCAAGCGGTATCGCCTCTATTATACTTAGAGATGGTTTTCTAGTAAGTTCAAATAAACTAATATGTCAGACATTCACAGGAATGTTGAAATAATCACAAAGATTACCGGAATTAGTGTTCTCAGCGCCGAAGATTTCTCTTGAGGTGCATCCGGGGGACATGAGGCTTGAAAATCGTACTCCTTCACTCTGAAATTAATAAATCGATAAAGTAAAAAGTAAGTAATGAACTACACAAGACTAATATCATTTATCTACTTCGTCCTAATTTGTGTAAATTTAATTGCCAATTTTCGTAGTTTAACGTATCCTTTTTTCTGTTCCTGATAATATACCTGATTGGACAATGCATTGAAGTTCTGGTTGGTTTAACTTAATGAATGAGGCTAATATTGAATGACCATTTAAGTGAAGTATTCAAAACTCTAAATATTGTTATGGACAGAAATAACTATGCTTAATGCATTACATACGAATAAAAGAGGTGACTATAATATTGAATAATTATTTACAGTAAATAAAACGCAAAAAATCGCTGTGTATGCAGTCGAACTTTTCAAAATGTATTCAACTTGAAATGACGATTAAACACTTCATGCTGGCTATTCTAGATTCAACTCACCTTGAATAGACGGAGTTGTTAATAAGGGCACCCATAAGCGAAGAGTCAACATAACCAAGAAAATATCCAACCTGCAAAATATACAAATGTCGGTTTAATCAGTTCATACAAGTTTCATGCATAACTCAATAAAAGAATTCAAACAAAAACAATAAATTATAGTAATAGATTTGTTTACATATTAAGTGAAGAGGATAATTTTAAAGCACATTTACATTTGCCACAATTAAAAATACAATTATAAGGCGTCATATTTTATCTTAAGCTGCAGAAGTAGCGATATATGAATTAATTTGCAAATTCAAATGCTCAACCTGATAGCCAAGATCGGAATCGCTAACGGAGACGATATAGCCAGCGTCTTCGAGAAGGTAACAGATATGGTAGATCCGATCGAAGCAGTTCTCGTCCTGTTCAAAGAGTTGCTGCGTGTAGGCCTGTTTCAGAGTCACGCCAATTACTGTTTCAGAGTGTGTTCAGAGGGCACGAGAAAGATTAGAGACCGAACTAGTTGTATAATTAAATAGCATAAGATGGAATTATAATAATATACTATGTTAAGAACAATAGATTTTATCGAATAATACGTGTATAATTTTTGTATTACTTAAATAATGCACAGTACTATACTATATTTGCGTTTAAATTGAGATGATACATTATAAAGTAATCACAATTAATTTCTACCTGATTATATATGTAATAATAAGTCAGGAGCCATAGTTAATATCGATTTTTAAATAAAGAATAATTGAATTATTTTGAATTCAAATGCTATAAAGCCCCATTTATGGAAATTCACCTTTAATGCTATTGATTAACGTTTCGAGAAACAAAATAAAACGCTTAGTTATAACAATAAACAAGATTAGATACCCATTTACTTAATATTTCCATCCTAAGGAGGCACCGTATTTAAGATGGTTTTCAGTTCAAACTCTAAAGCTACATTTACTGAATATACTATTGATCAACTAAGTCAAGAAATCAATTCATAACACACTTCCGGCTTTGTAATCGTTGACTTGAAGCGTTCGAAAAATGGTGATCGAATTGAGATCAACAGGGGGCGATTCTGTCGTAGTCTGGTTTTCAGGCTGGGTCGTATCGGGAGCTGAAAAGACGCGAATGGATGAAGAAGTGAACTGCTAGAGATGTCGCTATAAATTGGTGTCATTAAATATCTCATAAGGGATCAGACAAGCTTTTAGAGTCCAAATCCGGTTGGTAGATTAAAAACTATAAGGGACTAACAAATTATTTACTTATTATATAAATTAAGATAATATGCCTCGTATTAATACTGACTAATTGTCCTTTTAATCGTTGTCATATACACTAATTACAGGCCAGAAAAAATATAGGCAAAGCAAAGATTTCTTTTCAGCTCAACTAATTTGAAGTAAATGTATTTAATTCTAATATTTTACAAAAGCAACGGCAAATTAATATAAAATTTGAATAAAAAAGACACAATCTACAGATTTGTTTTATGACATACGCGCGCACGGCAAACTTTTCTCTGCATGAATAAAAAGAAAACATGAAACTGCATTCAGCCTATTTGAAAAGAATTTGGGTTTTGCTTTTCTTAGAAAGTCTGCCCGGCTGCCGCTTTGGGCGGGAATGCGTTAGTCACAGTCTCTCTCTCTGAACGTCTAAACTCTAACATTAAACGAAGGAATGTATTCTTTGTGTCATTTACTGTCAATTTGACATATTTACAAAGTTGTATAATGTAATAAACACAAGGTATGTGTACATATAACAAAAGGCACACGATTGTACTATTAGGGAGATGGATGTATCAGATGTTTTGTAAGCTTTCTTTGAAGCATCAATCACGTCCTATTGATAGTAGTATCTGTTCGAAGAATTTTTAATAAACTACTTTGATTGTATACATTTTAGACTCGTAAGACAATGTGAAACTGAGTAAAGAGTAGAAGAGAATAAAATGTCATAAATTGTCAACAGAAGTCCGGATCTCAATTTCGGCACAACAAAAATAAAACGAACAGATTTAAAGTTTGTAAAGCTTTAGAATATTCCGAAATTTTCTACTTTTAATTATTTTGTACCAGAACATCTTGTAAACCTTATATTTGCACTTAACGAACGCTTGTTACTTGTAATCTTTTGCAATTTGGTTTGTTACCGCTGTACCAAGATGCGCATTACAAGTTGGTTGTGGGAACTCTGAGAGAAGAAATAATAAAGGAGGGTAGATTTTGGACTTACTTCCAAGCCGAAGAGGAACCCAAAAAATGAGAAGTGGGATGTCGGAAGCGCGCTGGAAGATGGCAGACTTCCAGTTATTCTTGAGTTCCGTGTATCGCGCTGCATCGCTGCAATTAGAGAATGTTTTTGAATAGTTCATGGAACCATGACTTCATTTCATTTCTTCAATTAAATCAACCTTGCAACTTAATATCAAGCAATGTTATCACGTCATCAATCAATTTACTCTCTGCATGCCTCCAGTATCGACATGAATTTCATTAGTGTATTTTTATGTACCTTATGTACTCAACTGCTATATTACGTAATCAACTGAATAGAACAATTAGATTACAGATAGACTGGCGACATTTTAATAGCTCACAACTAGCGTTAATGTTTAATAACGACATTCATTGCACAATCAGATTAAATGATCTACTACATATTATATACTGTAGGATATCTGCTATGACATCGCATCTTAAATTTCCTAATCTTTGTATTGACTGTCTGACACTATTGATTTAGTCGGATTATCTTATTGTATTTTATCGTGTAATCTGAGATTACCACTTTCAAATTTAACTTTGTAAATATATGCGCTTAAGATAAAGTAATAAATAATATAGTATGGTGCCTTGAAGAGTAAATAAGCCTATTGTCACAACCCAGTTTTTCAAACTGTGGGTTCAACTGATATCTGGGGCAGACAATAAATTAGGGTCGAGCATACCTCTTGGGCCAGACGACAGTAATGCCACTGTTGAGCGAGACCGCCGTTGACAAGATCATTTCATTGCCAGCAGCAACTGGGAGCCGTTTCATGTGATGCAGAGCTAACAACAGGTCCAGAAGTAGATATGTTCCATAGTTGTCCTTGCCTGAGGTAAGAAGGATTAGGAGGGAGGTACATTTATACTGATACTGCATATATTGCCCATTAAAATCAGTAAGATATTATATTGATAAATGTCCGGTCCACGAAAACCTCAAAAAGATTCAAAATGCCAGTTATATCAATAAACGTTTACCGCGCTATTGGTTGAGCAAATTACGCTCAATTCATACTACTTATTTAGTAGTGGCAAATATCTCCGAGTGAGACAAGCGAATGCATAAAGATCTACAACTCACACTGGGATGCATTTGTGGCCACGGTGTAGAGTAGACCATCCAGTGTTACTTGCTGTTTTCTCAACTGGACAGGAATCGGAGGTGGTCGCGGTGGCGACGCTTTTGGTTTTGACCTTGGCGACTGGGTTGTCCCGCCTAGCAACAAAGATAGACAGAGAGAGAGAGAAAGATCTTAATAAAGATCAAACTAATTTTATAGTTTTAAAACGTAAGAAGAGGAGCCATAATTAAATAAATTACGATTTAATTTTGGCTCCTCTTACGTTTTAGAACTGTATAATTAATTTGACCTTTATTCACTAATAAATGTTCAGTTTCTTAATCAGTATCTTGTATAAATACACTAATGTGTAGTCTCACAAATTCTCTAACTATAGGTTGCAGCGAAACATGTTGCATTTTGAATAAATGGTCAGGTATTCTTATTGATTTTATTTTGGTTTTCTTAGCCAATCAAATCCACTGCCTAGTTATTTTAAAATATTACTTACTACATAATTATTAAATAAGCATTATAAATGGCTAAGTTCATACTACTAACGTATACTATTAGTAGTAAGTAGAGAACTGGACAGCCCTGTTTCCACCTTTAGTTTATTCACCAATACCAACACTCTCGCATTCCTCACATACTCGTAGTAGGGCCGATTGTAGTTCCGGTGGTCGTAGTTGCGTTGCTAAGCGGCGGACCGTCGTTAAGGAAGCCACCGTCATCATCCAAACCGCTGCTGACGTTCCCCGCAACACCTGGACAAAAGCGAAGCGTATTCGAAGTTTTTAAATAAAGCAGTACGATATTCTTTTTATTCCAATTGGTGTCATTAATGAAATTAATGAAATATTGCCACATATTTAATACAATAATAGTCAAGAAGAGCGAGTTACGACAAAATATTCAATCAAGAAAAGTATGAAAATTTCGAAAAAAGTAGCAGTTGATTGATAGCAACTTACTTAGAAAAGAAACATCCACAAAGCATAAACAAGTAAACTTAAGGGGGACGTCAATACAATGGACGAAATACTGGTATTTTATTTACCTGTAGGGGTAACCGAGGGGGCTGATGATTCACCCTGGATGGGATCCGTCACCCGCATCCACTGACACTTGGAGTTGATTCGGTCTGCCAAGAGAACCTTTGCCACGTGCAGTAGAGGTGCCATTGATTCTACAATTCGGAGGGTTATAAGGATTTGCATTTACTGCGGTCTTAAAAAGTAATGTAATTGTTGACGAATAATTTCATTTTATACTATTGTTGTTATTAATTACTTCTTTAACTTTCACCCAGTATTATAGCGACAATAATAGACTTCGTGACCTACATACTCTACTCTGTTGACCTACATATCTTGTATCATGACCTACATTCTCCACCTGTTAGCCTACATAATTCACCTCGTGGACTACATACATACATCATAATATCATGACCTACATTCTTCAATTCCTGGCCTACATACAACATCCTGTGACCTACATATGTACAGTACCTGTTCCGCTGGTGACCGCATCTCCACTAAAAAAGTAGTCTCCCAGGCGATCTCTTTTGATCTTGAGAGTGTCCGCCGAGAAGGTGGGAAACTTTGTGTTGTGCAGAGGATTCACGACACAAACACTACAAACGAAAGGGGAGAGGGGAAAGGAGAAAGGTGGAAGAGGTCACAACTGAGAACCTGGTTACAGGAACTGTACGCTCAAAATGGTATAAGCATACTTTACAGCTGTTCACCGTATTTTTTGTAAGGGAAACTGTTTCTTTTTTCCTCGAAATAAATAAAGTTCCAATTGTTTATTGCAGAAATAGATGTATAGCATTAAAATTAATGTAACATATATGTACAACCATGCTGCTTAAAATCATATCTACGCAGGATTTGGTAGAATAAATTAAGTGTTTACCGATATTTTTGGTTACATTGGTTACATTGGAAAAATCGTCTTAAGAAAAAAGTCGTATTTAAAATGTCGTAAACAATTGTATTGATTATATATTGGTATTATGTAAATTTGAGATTATTCATTCCACCATTAAGATTTAATGTACACACCAATACATCTCCAGGTATTACGTAAGAAAATCGAATTATTAATAGGTTTAAGTTTCAAAATTTAATGCATAAATGAGTTTTCCATCAATAACGTTCAATTACATAGCTTTTTAAATACGACTAAATCTTTACGATTTATTGTTTAATAGGACTTTTCCCATTGATCCGTATATGTTCTACAATTAATTTTTCATTCCACAAAGAGGTAATAAAATAATTAATTTTATTTGTTAAATTATTAAATAATATAGAATTTAGGTCAGTATAAATCTGTCACATTTAACTACTCGTATTACCATGATCACCAGAAAGCCAATGAGTCCTCTATATTCCTGTCATCCCTATAGAAAACGTTCTACTTGTACCTACATATTATGTATCTGACATCTGACTATTGCACAATATACTATCGATTGCGATTACCGAGAATATGTGCCTTAAAGTGCTCACCCAAAACTGGAGTGCGGAATGTTGGTGAAAGCGTAGGTGTTGGTCGACTCGTAAGTGTGAATCTGAAAGAGAATCATACATATGCAGTAAGACCCTGGGTGGCATCACTATTGAATCGGGAACTACATACAAATTCTGGGTTAAGAGGAGACTATAAAAGGAGAGATGCATCGAGTAATATTTAAGAGTTTCAATTCTAGTAAAGTAATTATTCTAAAGGCAATACGCTGTAAATTTGGATGGAAGACTTCTGACAAGACTGTCAATAAATTCCGATATAATCTTTCGCATGATGAGACTGCAAACACGATTGTTGTTCTTGTGCCCCTGATGATCAACATTTGAGAAGAACGTTGCGGCCGATCTACCTCGTGAACTGGGCGATGCTTTGGGGTCTCTGGCTGCGGTTGGACAGCGTCAAAGTACTTGAGTCTTTGTATTTCACGCGCACATTCAATGTGGGCTCGAAGTGATTTCGGGTTCTTGACATACTTGGCAATCTTCGTTGCTTTTGCTAGGTAACTGTGACCTACGTAAACTTGACTAAGAATGGTTCTATCTCTCTACTCATGCTATGCTCTTTCTTTTTGTTCCTATTTCATTGTTCTTTGATTATAACTTCGAGCTTCATGATAGCTGGTGTTTTTTTATTATAGCCATTGTTTCTGCTCAATTTTGTTAGCTTCCTTTGAAAAATTCGTCCTGGTATCCACTAGAATGTGATGCGGATGTGTTACCTGTCCATTTAAACAATAATTTCCCCGTATATTATCGGTAATGATGTCCTCTTGATGTCCAAACTATAACTTCCGGTTAACTGTTCGAAATCCGCGTTATATAGCAAGCAAACAACAAGCTAGAAATCGATCCTGTTCTGGCTCTCACCATATTTGGAGTGACATGTTTACTGCAGAGTAAACGTATATGTCATTATACATTTGATACGAAAAAATAATTGTATGCAGATCATTTTCTCAAATAGCGTATAATTGAAATATTCGCACATAATTTATTTAAACAAATTTTAAAGTAGTCAATTAAAACACCTTTATTATAAGGAAGACATTAAATATATATATTTTTTACTTTTGAATTAGCATTGACATAATTTTATAGAAAAAGGAAAAATGACACTCATACAAAAGAGAATGAATAAGTTTCCAACCTCGTCAACAACTTTGATGAATCCTGGAATCTCGACAGTTCCTTGATTTCCAGTCGTCACCTGGCTACTGTCAATGATCCGTTTGCGAACCTGGAAACAAGTTAATAAAACTATTTCTTACATAATACAGGCGTTGTTTTCTCAAACTGGGAGAAATATGGTTCTTTGACCGTTTAATGCATAGTTTGGACTTTTAAATATAATATGAATCACACTCGTAAAAGTCAATAACCACTTGACAAGTTAAATATGTGTATATTTATAAATACAACAAAGCTTTCGATGTGTCTTACATCATAATCATGGTAAAAAGGGGATGAAAAGCAGTAAATAATTATTCTTATTAATTCTTCGTATTATAAAATATTATAAATACATAAAGTGAGTAGAAATCATTTAATAGAACTAATAAGAAATTTTACTATACTGCCATTTGTTTACATTGTAAAATCCAGAATTCAAATTGATTTAGTTATCCATGGTAATTAATATAAGCAGCTTAAATAATACGCCAGGCTTTGAGATTATATCCTTTGTATACTATGAAAGATGAATGTTATAAACAATGTTATAATTACAATTAAAAGAATGAAGTGACAGCATTGTTTGGTTTTCTCAATTGTATTCTGGATTTTATAATGTAAATGGCAGTATAGTCAATTTTTTTACTAGTTCTACTAAATGATTTCTACTCACTTTCTGTATTTATAAAATTTTATATTGCTTAATTGTATTACATAGCCACTCACCTTCTTATATGTATAACTATTTACAGATTGTCATCTCTTTTACCATGATTATGCATAACGATATGACGATATGACGATATGACGATATGACAATATGACGATTATGACAATATGACGATATGACAATATGACGATTATGACAATATGACGATATGATGATTATGACACATCGAAAGATTAGTTCTACTTTTAAATATATATATATTAACTTGTCATGCGGATATATTTACTCGTATTTAAGACCAGAGAACATTTCTGTTATTTTCATTCATTACACTTGTAGCTTTATGTAATCGATGAAATATAATGCATTTCTTACAATTTGTAAACATAAATGTATATACATATGTATATATGTACACTGTATGTCCAGTGAACGAAAGGATATATTTCAAACAATTAAGGATATATCACGGTAACTATAGCAATCGATGACACTATCGGGATAGTTATGACTTTTTGAAATATATCTTTTAGCAACAGTCATTTTTTAAATTTCCATTTAATCGATATTTTATGCATACTTATTTGCATATTTACATTACAATACTTTTATTATATCTAGCTGACAAAAACCAGTAAAAATGTTTTAAATTTATAATTTAACGACGAAAAGAGGCGCTATTTTTTATCATATTCTAATATTTAAAAACATAATCCAATTGATCAAGTGCCTTTTACCAATTATTTCGATTACATTACACAGCGCAAACTTTAGAACAATCGATGAGATTCAAACATGATTGAAAAGAGTGACTTTATACACATTAGTCACGATTGTGATTGTGTGTTTTTCCAGCTGCTTTGTGACATACAAAGATATAGCATAGGTCGCCCCTATTCTACTTATGGCTCTCCACTATTGCTTGTAATAGACACACTCACTTGTTGTTTGAGCTCTGAGTCGAATTCGACCTCCAGGAAGTCTACGTTGGGGGGATCGCGCATCCAACCGCGCTGAAATGATACAAAACACGCAAATATAGAATATAGAGAAACTATTAAACGTAGAAACAATATCTCGGATTTCGTGAAAATCTCTTTTATTAATATGCAATTTGTATTATCAATAAATTTGATTAATTATTATTGTACAATCAACGAATTTGTATTCGATAACATTGAATAATCGAGGAAAATTATTGATAAATCGAACTTTCGGTTCAAACTTTAAATCAAACTGTTAAACAGATTTTTCAATGAATCTTCGGCGGGTATCCATAATATTTGGTTAAGAAGATTTATGGAAAGACGTAACTGGAAAGAAGTGTGTTTAGAAATCAAGTATGGCCTTGTCCCCTATTAAAAAGCATAACAATCAATGCAAAATGATAGCCCAAAAAGCCCTAAAACAAGGAAAATCGCACAAATTTAGAAAATCAAATTAGTCCCATAAATTGTAATCCAAGCATACAATGAAAGATAAGACATTCGTTGATTTTTTTAATATCGATGTAAATTTATTGTACTTCGACATTAAGCTTGGATGGTCTTCATATGCTTGGATGGTCTGCATATGCTTGGATGGTCTTCATATGCTTTGGGTTCTGTAGAAAAGAATTTTCACTTATAGCTCTTTTCTGTACCTCCATAAATGCGATGGCTTGGTCATTTGAGCTACGTTCGATCGATATGTTGAGAAATAGACAATCTTCTAAGCTCTCTCAAATTGGCAGAGACTTTCTTCTTCTAGCTTTCATTGGCCATTCATTACTGCATTCTGATTGGATGATGATTAGATTGCGCAACTACAGTTAACTCGAATGCTTAGCACACAGACGCGGTTCTGTCTAGTTGTTGTTTTTAATGCTTTTGGTGTGTGCCAGTGTGCTGTGTACCATAGACACAGGGACCTGCGCACCAGAGAGTACCTACTAAGATCACCCCCCCCTCAAAAAGTGGCACCTAATTTTTTATACTTAAAAATATTTTTTACCAATAGTAAAAAATGATTTTATCTCTAAAAAAACAGTAATATCTGCATAGGTAAAGAAAAATAGGAAATACATTTCAAATTAAACCCAAAATATAAAATATTATAATTTCTAAAAACATGGCCTAAATTACTTTCTTATATATAGGAATATAAAATTCAATATAAAAAATATGAATTATTACTTTTAAAATAGGCGCTAATATTAATATCTTAGTGATATATTTATATTATTCTCACTATAAAAAAAATTGAAAGATTATTTAAATATAGGCGCCTAAATTACTTTCCTATGTTTGGATTAACTGTCCCTTGCACCTACATTATTGAACTTAGGTACCTACATATATGACATGAAATTATTAAATTTGTTCAAACTGGTAACGTATTAAAGTTTTATCGATTTATTTTAACTTTTTAATTTCACAATAATGCAATCTTCCGCCATAAGAATATAACTTGGGTAAGTTGTCATACTATTTATCAATAATATATTATATACACTGTAATATAACATCAAATAGCTAATGGAAATATACCCCCTTTAGCGATCATAGAGAAGTTGACCGTAAATTATTTTACGTCACAAGAAAATGTATTCATTACTTTTCTTTTATTTAGTATTATTATAGATATTATATTTTGGTTTCAAGACGAAATATTGCAATCAGTTTGTTTAAAAATATATATATATATTATTCAGTCTTTCATTTCATTTCAAGTTTTGCTTTCGTGGTCTCTTCCACACTAATCTTTCTACATTTCTTTATTGGGTGAAAGAATATTATCCCTGCTAAGAATCAATATATATATTAAACATTAACTTGTAGGCAGGTATACAAACTTTCGACTCAAACATACATAGTAAAATTTTTTTTTTCAATAATATTATGAACGTAACTAAAAACTGAAACAAATATTATTCTTATCTTGTGAATGTAATTAAAAATAAAAGTTAAGCTTCGAACTAGCTTCGACATTACCACTACACCATTTAGGCGATGCTATAACAAGTTTTAATGATTGACTTTATATGTTACACATGCTGCAATATAAATGGGTGATTAATACCAAACAATCTATATAGGTACTAAGTTTGTTCAATATAGAACCTTATTATTACTATACTACAATTATATAATATATTGTTTTCCATTAATGTTTAACAACTATTACATGCATGTAAATATACTTAAAGTACAATCCAGATATTATATATATTATTGCATTATTTAATCATTGTATAAATGTATTTCTATTTTTAATTATTTATACCTAATTAAGATATTTTGATAAAATACTGTACAAATACCTACATATAATATATTTTCAAAATAAAAGTGATATTCTATCATCAGTTCTATATAACATATTAAAAAAATAATAATTAAGCTATAATTTACATTAAAAACCAAAATTATAAAAAAAACGATGTAATATAATTACAAACAAAAATTGATATAACAACATTAAAAAATAATAATAGTAAGTAGGCAGGTATATGCTTTTTGTTCGTGTTTATAAAACGTGTCATTTGTGACACATATTATATTTGCATTCAGACGAGTATAAGCCACAGACACAAAGCTGTCTGGGTGCTTGTGCTAGATCCCCTTACAGTGCCTCTGGTCTTTCCGGGATTATTAAAATGTTTTTCTACTTTTTTTAAAATATTATTACAATAGTTTTATTTTTTATATGTGACGCCTACTTTCCCCGCGCATCCCTCCCCCCCCCCTTCTCTTTCAATTTCTGGGCACGTCCCTGAGACACGCCGTCGATACTTGTCGACATCGAACTTATCCAGGTGAATGCAGGCTATACCACTGTGTTGCAAAAGCCTCAAGTACATTGCAGCTGACAATAAATTGTATTATAAATAGCCAGACTGAATAGGCAGACAACACGATATAAAGGGTTTAAAACAAGTTAGCTTCTTTCGGATGCTCATAATCATAATCAACATAATGTATTATAAACTTTGTAAGTAATAATTCAATATTTAGGATATGGCTTTAAAGGACCGTCAGCGTATTTCAAAACAGTACGCAGCTACAGCATTTGGCTATAATGGCAATTTAAAATACACGAAACGTTTGATCGTACTTGTAAATATGTACGGCAAAGTAGCCGTTTTTAATAACATTTCAATAACAAAATAATGAACTCCAATAAGCTAGAAAAAATATGTTAGACGATTTGCTTAGAAATTATATTAATTGAAGCTTCCGTTTGTAAATACATATAAATATAATGAAAACAGACTTGCACAAATTATATATATACTTAATTTCAACTTATGAACTTACTTTGTTTTAATTTTCAATACCTCATTTGGAATAGATTATTTTATATTCTACAGAAATAAAATTAATAAACCGTAAACTAATAAACTTATATTTGCGCTGCAACATTTAATTAAAATGGCTTTAATACATATTGCAATATAACACCAGAGACTAACTATAATGTTGTAATAAAACGTCTATAAAAATATTCTTTACATAACATATACTGTGTTATTAGGTGGCACTAATTTTAATTCTAAAAACACGATATTTTGTTCTTCCTTCATGATCCTTCAAAAGGTGCAACTCCAGACTCTTATTAAAGCAATAAAAGAATTTTATAAAAATGTCCTTCTTTTCAATAGCCAACTAGCATGATTGATAATACTTCACAAAGCGGACAAGTGTTATGTGTGCGAAGCGTTACAGTAAACATGTAGTTAATTAGAAATATTGTCGACCGTTGAAAGATTGATAAAATATATAGCAATAAAAAAGTGGCCTAAGAAACGGTATCAAGATTTAGGTTCTAGACAATAATTATGGAACAAAACCGGTGCAATTAAAAATATGACAATCATCCATTTTTCAAGAATTGTACTTTTCAATGTGCAATTTAAAATGTGTGTGTGACTTCAGTCTCTCGTTTAAAAACAAAGAGAAAGAGAGAGATTATTAATATACGGTCACATAGAACCTGAAGTCTGGGTGTTCATGCTCATTTGTCTTAGCAAAAGAAATGATAGCATTTCATGTTTATTTTAAGAAATACAAAAATAGCTGATGTTGCAATCGCATGACACGTGGATAATGTTTCAGAATCATCCATTGTACACAATGGAAGAATTATTGTAATGCATAGACAATTATAATCTGCGCAACTAATGTCATGAGAATAAAGACTTACTTGTTAATGTCATGAGAATAAAGACTTACTTGTTAATGTCATGAGAATAAAGACTTACTTGTTAATGTCTCTCTGTTAAAGTGCATACATGATAAACATTCCGTGATGCATATATTTAAAAACAATCATATTTGATATCTTTGAAACAAATCGCATGTTTCTTATTCTCTATTTTCAAATTAAACTTGTGGCTTATTCGGAGAAACAATACGTTTGTTCCGCTATTTATACTCGTGATTATAATAGTTTAGCTTCACAGACAACAGAATAGCCCTATTTTCTGGAATGGACACACATATGAATGGACTGAAATCTGCCAGACCAGTAAGCACACTTCTCTTGATCACATTACGCGATGATGCAGAGTAAATTAGCTTAGATTCCTTTTATTTCATTATAAAGAAAACAATGTCGGTAAAGTAAGCTTACAAAACGAATTGAACTGCTAAAGACAGAATTCGAAGAGAGCGGCAACTGTGGAATGCGTTAATATTTTAAAACAAGTCATCTTTACTGTACATAGACTGCAATCAAGTAGCAATATGATTATTAATCTGTTTGGTTCGATTTTTTTTATTGATTAATCTGTAAATTAATTATCACGATACTTTATCTCACAAGTTTTATTTCAACCATGCATTGTAGTGTATCGATAATAAAGGGGGAGGCTTGATGGGTAAACGTGTGTTTATACCCTCGACCTCGTTATTTTCTTTATTAATTATGTAGAATTAGAGTGTAGAAATAGGTTTTTTGTCAATCTGTGTTAAGCAGCATTATGCCAAAAAAGGCTAAATAGCTTAATTTCTATCGCGGTGGCAAGTATAAGTCCATTAAAAGTAATTAACTTATATCAATATAACACAGACAAAAACGCAAATATAAGCTTTATGCCACTAAACAATTGATTTTAGAGGATATTTAGATAGAATATGTATATAAAAGATATTCAAACTCCGCCGAATTAAGCTTTGGTAGTTCCCTACATTTATTTTGTAAACTTCCGAATATGAAACTTGGCGTGTGTTTAATATATAAAAAGATTAAAAGGACGTTATTTTAGAAAATGTCATGGATGGTTATAGTGCTCTATTTATTAATTTAAAAATGTGAAGGAATCCCCCCCGGTATGGAGAGGGTTAAATAATAATAATAATAATAATAATACGTTTTGTCTACAAATCCGGGTTTTATCACCTTTTTTTAATAATATAATATAAACACTCAATTTGGACAATTGAACATCACTAAATTTGGAGATATAATTTTCAAAACTATTTTCAAAAGAGCCTGGAAACTTATAAAAATTACGTTCTTTTTGTGAATCTTAGGTGAACATCAAGTAAAAACGCCTGCTTTTCTTTAATAAGAAAAAAATAGAATATGAATGCCCCAAAAATACATATTTAGTCCGAAGTGCATTTTGATATTCTTATTCTGCAGAATCAACTTTTATAAAACTTAATATTTCAGATTAACCTTAAATATATTTTCTAATTGAAAACTTAAATAATTTGACGCACTAAATTTAGCCCAATAGTTATCGCAAGGATGCCAGTCTAAGTTCAGCTGATGAGATCGAAAAAAAGATGAAAGAGTCATCAGAAACCTCACCTGAGCTTTGAGTTCGGGATGAAAGATGATATATCCGTTAGTATTGATTGCAAAGGCATAACCGTTGGGACCCAACTAGACGCCAAGGAGAGGAATGGAAGAGAGAAATCAGAGTAAACGGGGAGTATATGCATGAGAGAGATTATATTCAAGCACAGAGCTATAAGTCGAATAGAGGCGAGAGATGTGAACATCCTCGCTGACGGATTAATACCAATTATCCAATCAGAAGTCAAAAGGACGAAACAGTGCTGTCGAATTCTCTCCATACTGCTGTAATAAATGTTAGCTGAAAAAATCACTAGTTTATAAGTTTAAGATTTGTAATTATACAACTAATTAGTTTGAATATTGTAATGTAAGAAAACATTTTCTGTCCACACAAGTACCATATTTCAGAACATTGATATATTTATATTTTAATTGATTGATTTTTATTAATATATTTGTAATAGAAAACACTCCATTTGTCTTGATAATGATAAATTTACGCTAGATTCTGTCAGATAGATTTCCTAACTTGTGGGATTTGTTGTTGACACGTGTTGCTTCTACTATACTTATAGCTTTATTGAGTTACCTAGTTTCGAGTGGAGTTCTGTAATTATTGAAAATGATTCTTCAAAAAGCATTTAATAGCCAAATAGTTAAAAAAACGGCCGAAAGCTTGAAACTCGTGCTATATATTTCCATTTAATTGAAAGAATACCTACCAATTAAGTGATTAATAATAAATAATTAATCTATAAAAAATATTAAATAGGATAATTTTTCGCCCATTCTATGCAATTAAATGGAGTATTGAAAATATGGTAATAATTCTTCAAATAACATTTATATTAGATAAAAGAATAGATTAAATTATTCGCAAAATGCGTTTTAGAAATAAAAATGAAAAAACCCCAAAAAGTTTGAATATCAATCAATGCTCCTTCCTAAACTAACGTCGAAGACATTGACGACACTTTGTATTATAAACTTCTATCGTACGGTGTCGAATTTTAAATTTTAAAAATTGAAGTGATAACTTTGAATTTTAAATAAGCAAAATAATTTCCAATTTATAGATAAACACTAATGATGATGTAAAAGTAAATGCAAAGATCAGTGATATTCGAATCAAACAATCGATATACGTTTATGATCTGCGTGGTGATAAACGCACGCAATTTCTATTTTCTGCTTAAAAATGATTGTTGTTCAATGAAATAAGGTCCAGAAATCAATATCTTCGTGGATTCCTCGTAATTCTTAGTATACTTTGACTCCGTTCAATGCATTAAAAAAAGTTAAAGATTACATGCCGAAGTTATTGTGCAAGGGTCTCACCTTGTCTTCTGGGATGAGTTCCATGAAATCGGCGACCGTTACATCGGTTCCAATGACACCAAGAAGACTTTGATTGCCCTGAAGAGAAGGATGGAAGAAGAGTCACCAATATATTTCTAAGTCTTTATTATTGAGTCACCAAGTATTTCCTATATTTCGGTAGATTTTCCATCACTAATTCCTTTGGTTGAAAAAGCTTACTTTTTAAACACGCGGGATAGTTTTTAAGATTTATATTCGAATAATTAGAGTTAGAATATATTGCTGAAAACTATCGGTGTGTAAATTTAAAATGTGTTGATTGTCTCATCCCACAAAGTTGCCACTACTTAAAGGTAACTCATCGTTTACACCTGAAGCTGTTCTTGTGGGCATTCGATCAATTACAAATGGATCAAATATATGATACCTGTGTTCGCCTCCAATGTATTCTCTAGTTTACATTTTTCATTAAAAATATTACAATACATAAAGCATACAAATTGAACCGTAGACTAAGTATGAATTTGTGTTTAATAAAATGTATTAAATACATGTTCATAACAATTGAACAAGGATTGACTAGAATCTACTTTCATTCTATTTGCGTAATCCATGGCGTGATAAACGTGAGCTATTTTCGACTTCTCTAACAGAAACTGAAACTCATGATCAATAAAGCGCTAAGTCCGGATTTCAATCTAGATAAACATGTTTATATCCGTCGATACAAATATCTTTCAATCATTAAAGTATGTTAATGACAACCATAGTCCTCTTGTATGCATTAGTATATCCATAAAATCTTATAATAATCAATATAATCAGTTGGTATTCTATTCCGATTAAACAAATCATCGATAAGGGAAATATCCTTCATTGTTGAGTTATGAAAATTCACGATGAAACCATTTATATCAGTCATTTAAATTATATTTATACCAAATAAAATCAACAGAAAATAGTTACAGTATGTAGTTTTAAATATATCAATAGTAAGACAGGATTTATAAATGCTAAAGCACTTTAGCCAGTTACCCATATTAGTTTTATTTATAATTTAAAAAAGTTCATAGGCCTAAATTAATGACTTTGAGGAAATCTGATTTCTACCAATTTCGAAAAATGCCCGTTTATGAAACCATCAAATCCTCATCCATAACTTTATTGGATCATTTTTGAAGCACGATATTGAATGAATAAGTGCGGGTACTGTGTTTAGAGCTTTAAATAGCATTTTATTACGCAATTGAATCGTCCTTTATTTTGTCCAAACTAGAAATAGTCTCTTGTTCTAGTAATGAGACGTCAATCACTGAGATAATAAAAATTTAAAATACGACAAATTATGTCAGTAGAATAACTTGAAGATAAAAAGTATACCTTGAAAATAGAAAATGTGTCAAATTAATAAAGTAATAAGTACTTGTCTAGAAATTGAAAATTAAACGAACATTTCTGTGAAAAAGTGTATATGTTGTTGTGCGATGGTTATTTCCAACTATAAGAATGTTTTAATTATCATTATAAAATCTCAAAGTAGACTAAATGTGATTGTGCAATATAAACATGTTTCAATTGAAATAATTAGCTCGCTAAAATATGCAGGCAAATGAAATATTATCCGTCTTTATTTTTCCCTCTATAGAAGAAAGGGTATTCCTCTATTTGATATGTTATGCGCAAAAAACGCATAAACATTTGATCATTAGACGGATGCGGTAGGAAAAAGGAGACTTCTTGAAATAATAAAACACGCATATGCTTGAGATTAATACGCGCCAGATTACCAACTAACTTAGTGTACATGCAACTACAGACGAAATGTTGTATGTAACAAACAAATATAATTCTAGAATTATTTGACGTAAACGAAAAGGCAGATATGTACATGAAACTTTAAAAAAATCTCATTCCGTTCTCAAAGTCCTCCTCATGACTGAGTGATGGATGAGACGGAGTGCAGTCAACATAAAAGCATCCATGTTTGAAAGGTTAGACGTCTGTGACAGAAAGTATAGGCTGAATGTCAGTTCAAGTTTCAAACTAACATGGAGACTCCAAAGTTTCCGAAATGGATGAAATGAAGATTTGAAGAGTAATGTATTAACCTTGAATTGGGATATATAACAAAATGAATTTTTATCAGCGCTCTTCTTTATATGCTGCAGGTAAGTCGTATTTGTCTACATTTTGCTTTGGATTGTGAGTAAATATTTCTGCAAATAGGATAATATGTTTATGAGATAATATGTACGCATTATTAAAGAAAGAGTATTGTATTCCTGTTAATTATAGCTATGTTAAAAATTAAACCAAACTAAATCATGTGCAAAAGCCGGCGATACTGCAGTTCAAATAGAATGACAATATATAGAATCTTAAATAAAACGTTCATATTAAGCCCAAATTGATATGTGTTCCTATACCTAAGGCAGCTTATCTTATGAGCGTGGGAGATATTCCTAATTATTCACTTTGCTGTTTGAAGCCTTGGTGATGAGCTCCTATACCTCAAAATAAAAGCTTTATTTATAAAATACCAAGACTCTAATTCGGTTTTGTTAAATTCAATTCAAAATAAATTAATGACAATGCTGCGGAGAGAATCCTGTTTTCTATCAATTTCGAAATATGCTCGTTTATGAAAATGTAAAACCTCATCCATAACTTTTGCACAATTTCACAAATAAGATGTTAAAGATGTCGGCACTTGGTACACCGAGCTTTGTATCGCATTTTATGACGCAGCTGAATCGTCATTATTTTGTCTACACTTGAAAACTCGTCACTTGTCCCAGTAATGAGCACTATAAAAAAGCATCAATCAATGAGATAATACTTATGTAAAATCCGAAAAACTATTTATTGCAAATGTTTTCAAATGACTGGTGGACAAAAATCATATTTATAATAAAGAAAAAGTGTCTAATAAAATATAAAATATAAATTATTTCAATATTGTTGTTTTTCAATTATATATCAATTTGTAAATTATAAAGTTGAAAGTTCATTGGCTTATAGACAACATAGATAAGTAAAAGTATTGTTTGCGTTTTAATTTTTAAATAAAAATATAACTTGAAATAGCGCATCAAAGCCTTTTTTCGATAAATCTCCAAATAATTAGCCATTTCGTTTTAGTTTGCATGTTAAAACGGCTATAAAAAAATGAAGAAAATCTGAAGCCTAAAGTTAAGGCATAAATAAATTACACAATACGTTTACTATAAAGTGTAATATTTTTGTGGTTCTTACTAAAATAAACAAAAAACTATTTGCCAATTATAATTTAGTTGAAGGATACAACCAAATATACAAATAACCCCCAAAAAACGGGACCTAACCCTATCAACTATGCACATATTATCGAAACAAAAACGACAGCATCGTAAACACGAAAACCAAGAAACACGCTCCTTGACAAAACGCAAAATTAAAATAGTTCAAAAGAAACGTAGTTTAGCCACGGATGAAATGATCGCTATAAGAAGGCGCCATTAATTTGAAGATGCAGTGTGGCCTATTGAAAACGATATTATATCGGCCAATATGTAGATTATATATTCATATTAATTATTATTATATAATTAGATCATATTCATATATATATACATTATATATATATACAAAATAAAACAAATCAATGATCAAAAACTCACAATAATTTTTTTTGAGTAGTCGACATGCTACCGCGTCGTCTAATATTTCAATACATTTGAGTGGTTCTAAATTGACTCTCTTAAATAATCTTGATTAAATATTAACAAGTACACAGCACCTCCAGTTGAAAGCAATAAGTCATCGCTAATAGTGGTGGCAATTTTTCACGATGAGACAAGCTACACATTTTAAGCTTTCACAGCGCAGTAATTCTATTCCAATAACCAAAAACCACTGACCGTTCTGTTGTACACAGGCATTGTAAGACTCGTCATGAGACCCATACCCTGAAAAAGGAAAAAAGGGAAGAAATTATTCACTCACAATTTAGTTGTTTTGCAAACTCTAAGCTTATATAAGTTTCGAAAGTTTTTGAACCGATTTCAATACTAAAAAATTATATAATTTGACTGAGTTACTAATATCAATCTAAGGTGGTGTAGTGAAATTCAATCGAGTAAATAAGGTAACCTTTAAAGAATGGCATTTGAGAGCAAACATACGAAATAATGCTTGCAAAACAATAAGTTATACAATTTCAAATATTTCGAATGTATTTTTGTAAATAATCTTTTACATTTTTCGTGTTTTTCAGTGCTTAAGGTCAATTTACATTTGTGAAAAGGTCAATTTTATTATTAGTATATCCCTGACAATTGTTCCTTGCTATTATAGTGAGAAAATGACAATAGTCATGTGTTTCGGTACACGACGTATTATCTAAAAGATTAAGATCTATAAGAAGTAGGATATATAAACGAAAGAAACATGAATATTTATTTAAAATAAGAAAAACAAGAAGTCTCAAAATATATCTGTGCAGAAAATCTAATTGATATTGTCGCACTTTTGTTGTTTTATAAAAATGTGTTAAAACATCGATTCATTCTAAGAAGAATATGTTGTATTCGAAAGATGTCTCCACAAAATTAGCTCGGATAAATCATTTCAAATTATATATTAGACTAGTTATTTTTTATATCAAAAGCATTTATTATGAATTAAAAAGCAATATCTATTTCTATATAATACGTAGATATCCCAATGTCCCAAATGCTTAGGAAATAGACAAAAAGCAATAGTAAATCGCGTGATCATGCAACTTTAGCACAAAAAAGCAACAATAGAACAGTTTAGTAGTATCGTGTAAGTAGTATCATTCTAGAGGTATAACTAAATACGTGCAAATAAACAATTGTTGAATATAATTACCGACCTATGTGAGAGGCTATACAATCGGATTATTTATCCAAATTTTCAATGAGCTATATTTTAACACTTGAACTATGAACTAGATTAGCACGTGCACATGTCAAAAACAACACTAAAAGTGAAGAATGAGTTATCAAAAGACTAGATAATATGATCGCAGCTTAGAAGTTTAAGGCAAAAACAAAAACAAAAATAATTTGCATGTTTGAATAAGAAAATAATACACGGAAGAATTTTTTTTTTAAATACAACATAAATACATAGCAAAGGATCTATCTTTTAAATACAACATAAATACATAGCAAAGGATCTATCTTTTAAATATAATTAACAGGCTTGTGATCATTGCACATACTAGTACACACATATATATATAATCCAAAAAGAATCAAAGAATCTTTGTCGAATGAAAGAAGTCTTCAAGCAGATCAGGCTTCTTTGTGTTTCAAGATGGGTGTAGCCTCAACTAAAGCAGACATTTTCGATAAATCTGTACATACATATATTACAAAAGGTAAAAATCAAACACCAAATTAGAGGAGGAGCAAATGCAATGACTAAAAAGCTTAAAACATAGCTACGATAGTCTACATATTATATTATTTACAGATGCATTTTCTTTTTCCTCTCTTTTTCTGCTGCGGTCTTAATCTGGCTATGTGTATGTATGCGTATGTATCGCGCCCACGTTAACATGTAAAGTCAAATGATCTGATATTTCTGCCTCCCTCAGTGAATTAGACTCCCAATCTCCACAGGGTTTCCTTAAGACAAAGATCAGATCTCCCTTTTTATTCCCTTTGACACTCAGAGCACAGAGAGCAAATATAGGCAGCTTACGATTGCTTTTTAATGGAATATAATTAGCCTGAGAATAAATACAGGCAGTTCCTAGCAGCAGCCTCGCTTCGAGAAGAATTTAGTCAATGATGTCCTTGTTTAAGAAGTGTGCAGGACTAATTTACAGGAGGGAAAAAGGGCACAGAAAGACTTCGAAAATGAAAGAAGCTGGAAACGTTGTCTTTAAAGCTATCGCGAAGAATACGAAAAACATGTGAACCTGCAAATTCTCTAAATATATAACTGCATGGCATGTGTACCACTGACACATGTGCATTTAGACTCTGGGGGACAAATTCTGCAGAAAACAAAAAATTTGTGCATTGCTTGAGCTGAAAATTAAATACAGATATATAATTCCAATTGTCATGTGTATCATTCTGCCTTTCTCTAATCGAATGATGCTGTATACAAAAAGACGCACAAGCGGGGTTTGACTATAGAAGGTGCGCTACTTGAGGTAAAAAACGATAGAATTTGAGAGACTTGGGAATTGCAACGAAAGGGGATTACTAATTAAAATTAACAAGGGGGTATAAATCTCCCGGGTGGTGGCTTAGATCTAGAGATATTTGTAGTTTAGCTGAAATAGGTCGTTTAAAAATTGAAAGATAGAAGAATGCCAATGTATAATAGTATTTGTTTAAACCAAGCAAATATTTCATAAACATTTTGACTAAATTAACGCCACGGATATGATAGTAAGTTCAAGATAATTGAGGTTTCAAAGAAATTCTAACATTAAATTGGGTTCAAAAATTGTAATCTGTTGCAGAAATTGAATTTTTGCGAGAATGAAAATACTAAATTGATATATATTTTTTTTTTAATATTTAAACATAATTAAAAAATACAATAGTATTGTTTAATTCAATAAATTCATAAATTTCGAATTGAACATGATATATTCCGTCCTACCTAAGTAATGTACAACTTGCCAGTTCAGTGAATGATATAGCGAAAACAACTCGTTAAACAATGTTTTTTTGCCACCAATTTTGCCACCGAGTAGGTTATAAATATTTCATTTAAATTGTATAATGTTTGCCAGAAAACTTCTTTATATGTCATTTGCAGTTTTTTGCCATGAAAATAATAATAATATTCTGCAAATGATTTGAACATATGTAAAATTGGTTGAAATTAAACAATTTTCACAACAGTCGAGAATGTACAACATGCTCAACTACAAAAAATATTAAATTGCCATTTCTTCCTATAATATTGACTAATATATTAAGATTCTACCTTAACAAAGAAAAGATTTGGTAAAAATAAAAACATTCAACTTATTCCTGCTTTCTCTTGACCTTTACAACATGAAAAGGAAACCGTGAACCAAACAAACAACCATAATACAACAATAAGAGTGACAACACGAAAACTGATTGGTTGAAAATATCTAGCCAATCAACAGACCAATGAATCGAGGTAAATATTGTGCCAAACATAGAAGGAGCCAGCGGCCAAGCTCATTGGTCGACTCAAAACTGTAGAAACATCCTGATTAGTTAAGACGAAAAAGGGGGGGGGGTGGAATGGTAAAATACAGAACATCATACTTATATAAATGAAAATGAACACAGCGTTTAAAAATGGGTAACTTGTTAAAAGGTGAGTTTTAAATTATGCAGGTTGTCAATCATTCAAAAAAGCAGTAATAACATAGCAATCAATAAATGTATACAGATTTAATAATACAAAATATGTAGACATAGTAAATTCAAGGTCAATTTAATATTGGTTATTAGTTAGTTTTTCTCTATAAAACACATCATGCGAACATTACATATAGCAGCTGTTGCTATGTAATGTTGCTTTTTACGCCTTCAAACAACTGGGAAAACGATAAAACACTTTTTTACAAACAAATGGAAGAGCGAATGTAGTTCGCATCATTTTCAGCAATCCGGTCACAACCAATAAATTGATACCGAAATCACACTCAAGTGTTGTATTCTTTTAATTAAATTAAAGTGAACTTATACTGATTGATTGTAAAAAAACCGCTATATACAAAATCAATTATTACAGTACATAGCCAATATGCAAATGAGTTTAGTAGTACTCTAGAACATGCATTTGGTATTTCAAAAACAGAATCCATGAATCTGGATATTAAAACTGCTTCTTTCAGTCAGCTTAAATAGTCAGTTATAAGAATTCCTCTTCCCTGTAATCATGCACAAAGCGGTCCACAATCAAACGGTGCATCCACAGGCTCAAAGTAACTACAAATCGATCATCACGTGACGTACAAGAGTTAGGGGATCATCTGGATGATAGAATCCATCGGTGGAAAGATCCTGTGTGAGAGACCAACCCAAACCGCGACATGAGTTGTCCGATATGTCGTTCATACACTGCCCATTTGCGCGTACATCGTGTCTGTGCGCTCGATTGACAAAGGTCTGTTTTGATTGGCCGGTAGGTATGTACCAACATAAATTCGGGTAATTTAATTGGTTTAAGCGGACAGTTTTGGCGTTCAGTGTTATTACGTATAGAGCTTTCATGGAGCATAAAATATAATTCTGTGCCATAGAAACGGCATTTAAGATATTGATACAGGAATTAAAAATATAACGTACTTACATAAAAATAAAATAAGTACTTCCACAACATTATTCACAGATATAGACTTGCAAAGCATTCAAAAGAAATTTCATAAAAGTATTTTAAAACGAAAGTTAAGAAAATAAATTTAGTTTAGACAAGGTAAACTTACAATTTGAAAGTCCCATTTATATATTGTTCTATGCCAGCGTTAAGTAATGATACTATGTATTAATTACACATTAAAATATACGACGCAAATTATTATAATTTGAATATAAATTCGCTTGGTTCAAATTATCATTAGATTACAAATCTTCATGAATGTCTACACAAATATTTCAAGAGAATGATAAAATTAGATCAATTAAAAAATGTTATATTGATAGCGTTACATGAGTAAAACATATTTTAACTCATACTATTTATGCAATACTTCATCAGTAAGTTATTTTCAATATTGACATATATAAATGTAACCTTAACAACTAAATATTTCTGTGTACTTACATTTTGATGTTGGTCGGATAAAACTTTAGATCTTAGTGTGGAAAATAAACACCGAAGAGACGTAGAATAAAGATTTATGTTTAAGAACAGCATTCGTAATCTAACCAAGCTTTTATGGGAGTTTTTAGTAATCTGAGAAACACCATTTGATCGTTTTAACCTTGATTTAAAGTTTGCCAAGATATCCTGGCCTTCTCAATGTCTTCAATGATATACTGATTGCCCTGGCACACAGCTAACAAAATAATAGAAAAATGGCTATACACTGTTTAGGTGATTGATTAACCTGATTATATATAGTATATAAATGTAAAATTCCTTACTTATTATTTTGTCTTTAAAAATAATCATCTAATGTATACTTCAAAAAAGAAATTCAGTTAAGAAAAAAGAAATACACTCTTCGAAAATTGTAATTATTTTAATAAATCATTTTCTCTTCCTTAATAATGAACGACTGAACGCAATGTACAATGCCTTATCTCCGTACCAAGAGTTACATTCGTTCAGTTAAAGCTTTTAGTCTCAATACTATAGTCGCTCTATATTGATGGCTCCATTACCACGCGTTTGCGATAAGATAGACTGAAAACTTTGTAAACTATGGACAACTACGGAGCTGCATGTTGACAATTATTACCAATTAATTATTAGAAATCAAATACTGCATGTGGAGTCAATATCGTGACCCACTTTTATGTTTGATTTCAAATGCAGTTCGACATGATAATTGGCATAATTTGGTAATAATATTAATACATTAACTAACATTCGGCTGTAAATTTCCTTTCTGATAACTATGATTACATTACGTGCGCAATTTAGAACATCATACACTAACTATTATTAAGCTATTTAATATAAAATTATATTTTAACACTATGAAAATATAGAAAAATAACAAATTTATGAAAATTATCGATTTAAAAAATGCGAGTGACTACGTCAAAATTCCGTCAGTGGGATTTCCACATTTTTGTAAAAAAAAGAAACATAAAAATGTATTATGATAAACACGCCACGCCACCTTTGCTACTCATTTATCATTTATATGAAGCCTTGATTTTAAGTCTTTCAATACTGCCAATTATACACCATTCACATGTTAAAACAAATCAGGCGAAAATGAATAATAGTAGAATACAAAAAGAAGAAAAGGTGGAAAATGTGATACGTTTCTAATAGTAAATTAGCCCTTTAATATTACTACTTATTTTAGCAGTGCAGGGAGAACTGCACAGTGTTGTTTTGACCCCTTTTAGGTATCTTCATTGATCCAGATCCCACTTAATATTGCAATCAATAGACGGTATACTAAAAAGATTAAAAAGAAATCGAAACAGTCCAGTCCAGTTCTCCTGGTACTACTTGTAATAGACATACAGGAGCGGATCCAGAGGGGGTGTCCAGCGGTTCTAGACTCCTCCCCCCCCCCTCTTGACATACGTTGGTGCCCTATTATAATCGGTCTCATTTGTAAGTCGTCTGTTTTTTGTGTGAATAATAAGTCATTGTAAAAAGAAGATTATGAAGGAAGGCACTTAATAAAATAAAAACATAAGTGAAGTAAGAAAATCTACTAATTAGTGTCCTAGGCATTGTTAATAAGTAGCAAAACTGTAATTTTAACTATCTAATATGTACCCCCCGGCTACAGTAACGAAGTCCTCACTACTCTATCTATTTGTCTTTATTATAGTACCTATCATATTTAATACTCATTTTTATGTACAATATTAGAAATTGTTAACGTTTTACTATGTATGCACAGCGTATTATAGTTTTCACAATATCAAACATATCATAAACATGTTCTATTCCTAATAATGTGCGAAAATTTGTTTTTACATTTTAGAAAAACAGGTATAATATTCTGTTTTATAGAATAAATGTCAACGTCTGCTTATAAGAATTCCTTTTCATCATTCAATGAATATTAATGGCATGCCAGACAGTCAACTAGTCCAGGTGATATGTTTTATGATGACAAAGGCTGGCCTTGTATACATATGCAGTCCTGACGTTGATACTCCCCCAACCCTCGAAAATCCTAGGTCCACACCTGACATATATGCTAGTATAGTGTAAGAGAACATCAATTTATAATTTTCTCTATTATATATGACTTCTAGCATCCATGTAAGTTGATAGGGATAATAATATTGCTGATCAAATACAGAAACTGTAGAAATTCAATTGAATGAATAAAGTCAAATTGAGATTTTGAACTTAATTAATTAATTATCTAAAGCAACAGCCTGTTACACCTTCGTTATTATAGAGACTTATTTTACAGAGCAGAACTTTAAGGGTAAAAAAATAGTCTAATGTATGAAAGAAAAAAACCCTACACGACAAAGAGAGAAAGATATATCTCTTCAAATCTCAATTAATAATTAATATTGGGAAAGAAATAATAACAAACCGCAAGGCAAGGTATAAGAAAGCCATGACTATATTGCTATAGAGTTTCCCTGGAAAGGTCAGTTTTTCAAAGAAGCAAAACACACAATCGCGAAGAAATCTTCGACAGACAGTTTTTATGGATTAAAAATTGATCCAATAAATATCGACTGTTTCTTTCTCCTTCAACATGTTAGTTAGTAATATATTTATAACGTGATAATTATTTCCTGCTGCCACAACGGATGATTGTCACTGAAGTTTTGATAACAAATGATCGCCACTGGGTGATGTTGAATTTTCAGAATCCACGTATCGCAACTCGTGTTGCTCCTCTAACACGGTTTTTTATCAGGTTTGGGAATGACCGTGCTACAATAATTCGGTATATAAAGAGATGGTAAAGACCAGAGATTGTCGGCAGTATATTCTATGACATAATCAAGAAGACGCAATATCCCAGTTTTAAGTTTCCATGTTGTTTTTGGAAAAGTACAAACAGTGACACAAGATCTGTCAATTCGAGTCAACTAATAGTATGTAATGAAAATAGCGCGATTGGCTTGAAATTAACAAAAGAAATCCCTACAAATAGAAACATGTGGTTTTCATATAAAATTATATCAGATGCGTAAAATTATGTATAATTATATGATTCATTAATAAACTCAAAAAAATTGTAATAAGCGGATATTGCTAATTACTTTACTATTATGCATAATGATGTTTGGAACGATATGAAAATGCAGTTCTTATTTATATAGAGCGCTAGACATAGATTTTGTACTCCTATAAATACAATTATCAACAGTACAATATCAATCGATATATCATACCTCTATACCAAAAATAGGTAACATTTCTTTGTTTGCAAATGTATTCACTGATATTCAATTATTTGAAATATATACATTCATTAACTGGGTAATATACATAAAATACAACTAGTTCACTAATTATAAACGTCTTTATGGAGAAGAGTGTACAAATACATACTAAGGATTATAATTAAGGACAAAGATTGAATGGCGATCAACTAATTTCTCAACAACGACACTTATTCTAAGTAGAACACATTAAAATAGTTTATATGAACCAATAAATATACCAGATTAGTGTTATATGCACATATTATGCACCCATGAGCCCAGTAAAACATTTTTTAGCAGTACGACTCTCAATTTCCAATGAAATCTGTTTAGGGTCAAAAATCCATATAATCAATATTAATACTTGCGATTAATGTCAAATCAATTAATTTTTATTGAATAACACCAAGGAAATTAATTGATAATATGATTTTCGGCCATATACATCTACATTTCGGCCATGTAGATTTTACGGGGGAAATGAGAAACGACCATCTTGTTTGAGGAATATACGCACCATTACTTTCTATCTATAAACATTTGTTTTAAATCAATGCATGTAACTATAGCGTCAATATTATTACTTAAGAATAACAACAAAAAGTACTTTAAATAAGTTTTCAATAATCAACTGTATTAGCAATATTTCGAGCGTTAACTACCACAATAAATAATTCTTTTTGCAATTAGTGCAAAACAAAATTTATATTAAGATTTAAGAGGGATTTAAAAAAACGTTACGAAAAGATTAGGCGTAGAAATTTGCAACAATAAAAGCACAAATATAATTATGATTCAACATGTTGACTAAGTCATTCTCTTTTTTTATACAAAAAGATTATATTGTGAGGGAATTATTGTGAATCATGGGTTCAATGTGCTCCCTATTACCTGAATGATGTTAGAAACAGCTCCGATTGCGGGAATATAGGCAAAGAATCCTGAAAAAAGAAAACAATAAAGTCATTTATAATATAATTTTACTGGCCACTTATTACTTATTTTGTCATCATTTTAAACGCCATTAAAAGGACTCTTTACAAACGCCACTTTCAAGATTTTAGCATTCATTTAAAACATCATGAAACAATTTAAAATTCACTTTCTAGAACTTTTGTTGTCGCTCAATTTAAACCCTATTCGCACCACGGCGGCCCATTAAAACTCATTTTCTTCAGAAATAATTAATATAAAAAGATTTTTATTTTATTTTTTGACTTTACCTAAACTTTTACGGTCTTTTATTAATTCCTAATTGTTCATTTTTAATTTTTATGTAAATCCGCGGCTTAAACAGTCACCTTTAAAACCAGACACACCCAGCTGAAAAAACCGTTGGAACAGCCTAGTGTATGATGGAACTCTGCACGGAGCGTTGACACATTTAGGTATGTTCTGGATTTTATTTACTAGATATAAAGTAGATTTTGGAGTATTGATCAGTATTGATCCATTTATATGTACAGTCTAAGGGCTATGATTGGACAAGACGAACCTTTGTGTCTGCAGGCGATCTTACGCAGAGCTTCATCCGGATGAACCTGGTCGCCAATCGAATACGTGAAAATCCGAATCTGGAAATGCATCAGCCAATAAGACACAACTTGTGCATAATAGTTATAAATGCATCAGCCAATAAGACACAACTTGTGCATAATAGTTATAAATAGCATGATACATATTATACAAATTTAGTATTTCAAAAAGTACAATGCAGATTTTCTTTAAAAAAATGCAACATCGAATGGTTATCTGAAAACAATGACGTAATAAATTGAAGAAGTTAAACTATCGTCAAAAAAACGAGAAATTTAATTACTACAACGCAACAGTAAACAGAAAACATGGATACAGTTTTAAATATATAGCTTTCCATAAATTACTGTAAATTGTTGTTATTTCATAAAGTTTTTGAAGATAGTATTACATGAATATATTATAAAAATATGTAATTTAGTTTAAAGTATTGTACTACTCGCTATACCGCCCAGTAGTAAGATACATTAATAATAGCTCATTAAACGATGCTTTCTGCCATCTAATATCTTGTTGGAAAGTATAACTATTACATTTAAATAGCGTACCATAGTCTAAAATAATTTTCACGCGATTTTCTATTCATCAATGAAGAAATAAACAATAATTTGCAGATGAGTTAAGTTATACAAATTAATTTGTTGTAATCATACAAGTTGGCCACATTTTTAACTGGAAACAGTTTTGATTGACCTTCTCTGTCAACATTATTATAACTTCTATGACTCCGAATATCTGTAAAAGTATCGACCGGACAAAGTAACAATAGCTTAGTGCACAATTAATCTTTCAGGATAGATACCTAGACAAACTTGTATTTATGTTTCACTAAATGCACAGCGAAAAGCCAATTTTTGGTTTTATTGCTACACATCCAAATCTGACAATAAGTACACAAAGCTGTCTTAATTGTCCAAATCAGAGCGTTATTGACGCGTCGCAATTAATCCCCATAAACGTTACACTTTATAATAAATAGAATCTGACTTTATTACTAAATGCATTTTATAAGTTCTAAGTCATACTGTGATGTTGGTGTTTGCTTCAATACCTATAAATATATAACTGTCTCCATGTGTGATGTGTTGAAGTACAAACGCTTTTTAGGAACAATATTCATGTAGTTTCAGTCTTCTATAATTAAAATATTGGTATAATGGTACCGACTCTGAGTGCATTATATGCAGATATTGTCGTTAAATCACAATTTAATTTAATTTAATATTGATTTCATGTTTCCAAAGAACACTCATAAGAAGAATAGTGTAATTAAAACTTCTACACTATAAAAAGAGCAGTCTTTTTATTTTTTATTATCGCATAAAAAGTAAACAAAACACCTTCAAACATGCCTTTAATTTTACGCAACATCTATTGGCGCCAATAATAAAAAAAATACCCCACAAAAAGGTTGGCAATTATCTAAAGAAAAAGTGGTATTCTTTAAAAGGCCTCCATTCTTCTTTGTTGTAGGTATATGCAACTCCAGGGTAAAACTTTTTATGTTCATTGTTTTAATGACATTGTTATACAAGACAACAGTTTACTCTAGTTACTAAGTTATTTAAACGCCTCACTGAAAGCCGTGCTGACGGAACAACAAACGAAATGTGGACAATAAAACAAATATAAGTATGAACATATAAAAAATATAACAGAAAATGCAACGAAATTTAGTGCAATTATGTTTCACTTATAATTGGAGGTTTTTATATCTAGTATTTTCCAACAGTTCGAGGAGTGCTGCTGGGATTCTGAGAATACCTTACAAGTTTGAAACAGTATACTGTTCAACTTTCCCTCTACATTAGCAGCATGGCTAACATTTTCTGTTTATAATAATAATATTATACATACAAAACATGCCATTCATTTGGGAATAATTATGCCTGTATATAATATATATTAATTTGAAATTCTGTCTATTTAAGCATTACCGCTACATTTAAAGTACCCATTTAAACCGACCATTAACTTTATCCTAACCGACCTAATTTGCGCTTTTCCATTACAATTTTTAAACGACGTTTTAGTAGAGTTATAGAGTTTTGTAAGCTCGATGCTGTTTGAAACCTCAAAGATATATGTTCTTTGTAACATATTTAATTGAAAGAATGGTGTCAATTTAATTTAAAAATGAGTCAAAAATATATTATTGAATACATTTTTTTATAAAAATATTAAAAAATTTCCCCATAATTTCTGCAAGGACACTTATTTATATTTATACTGTTCTTTATAAATGAATACACGAAACTAATCAATACCCGATTTAAAATGCCATTGACTTCGAGAAATATCAACTAATCTACAATAATAAAAATGCATTTCCATAGATTCAGTTTCATATTTAATTCCCGAAACACACGGCTAATTATAAATATTTTAAAACATTTTCAAGATTTGAAGTACAAAAGTAATTTTGTAGTTTTCTTGACAATATTTTAAAAATCTATCTATAAACCATGACTGAAGAATCAAAGCAAAATCGTTTAGAAAATTAGAGACAAATTTCAAGCAAACCATTTGAATAAAGCTTTTATTTTGCATATCAGGAAAGCAAAAATATATATTAGCATAAGATTGATAGTTTGTATAATTGTTAGAAATACTCTCCCTCAATTTGCAGTAATTTTTCAATGAACAAATGAAGCAACGTAAGCTTCCCTGACTATTCCCCAAAACAAAGTTTCCCAACTTTCAGCGCTATAGTCACTGTTGAGCACCCAATGGGGAGGTCACGTGACCACATTCTCTAAAAATGCACCCCATTTTGTAAAAAATATTGAGCAAAACAGTTTTGTTATAAAAAATGCAAATCTCTCTCTTGAAATCGCGAAAATTCATATTCAAGAACTGAAATCCAATAAATATCAAAATTCACGAAGTACAATAAAAATGAATTTTCTTATGGAAAATATTTTATTTTTGTCAAAATTTAACAAAGTTTAAAACTGAAGAAAAAAAAATTCTAAACATATTCACCATTTTTTCAATGAAATATATAAAAACAAACATCGTTGAGTCAAACTTAAAACATTCGATGTTTCAAACAGTAATCTATTAGAAGGCTTACAAGTTATAGGACAGGGGGAGGGAGGCATAATGAGACCCAAAATACAGATGAACAAAAAATCCGGTTTGAATAGGATAAGAAAAAATTGATCAGGCGCCAACAAAATTTTGAAATTTAAATGGTTTTATATATTGATGAGATAATTGGATTAAAAAGGGCAAATCAATTTCTTTATTAGGTTTTCGTTATTTCTTTAAAAATCGGTAAACAACCAGCCTTAAAATGCATCCGACAATACATTGACCAAGATACTGCGAAAATCATAATTAATGCATTCATAATCTCCACAATCGACTACTGCAACGCAATCTTGGCATCAGTAACTGCATCACGGCTTAAGTTGCTCCAACGAGTGCAGAATGTATGTGCCCGATTCGTATGCTCACTACAGCGAAGAGCTCCTACCTCTCAAGCAATAAGAAATCTGCATTAGCTGCCGGTTGTAAAACGCATTGAATTTAAACTCGCCAGCATCATACATAAATGTGTTCATGGTAACGCTCCTATGTACCTTAAGGAGCTCATCAGGCCATCCACATCGTCATTCACCAGCATTCATCTCAGATCGCAGGCTGGCATCATTCTACACCAACCAACTGCCAAAATCAATGCCGGCAGTGGTGC